>WUQG02004012.1:0-12200 GCA_011317285.2 Androctonus mauritanicus | reverse complement strand
AAATATCTATCTCATTTAATTCTTTTTCAGTCACTAAATGAGATAGATATTTTGTCTTTAAACAACTAAAGCAGAAAGTTTCTAGATACATGGATATATGTACTGTGCTGCATTTATAACTCTTTTGCTTATTCTTTTGCTTTTTGACACTAATTTGAAATTATTTTTTGTTTGTCTTAAAAATGATGTTTTTGTTAATTCTTGTGCCCCTCTTGTGATATACTAGTACCCCACAGTTTGGAGACACTGAATTAAATAATTATTTTTATATATTTTATTATAATTAATTTTTACAATTTATTTAAAATATATAAATCAATTGAATATTTATAAATTTTAATTTAAACTTTTACAGGATTTATTTAAATCTTTTTTATTAAGAAATAATGAAATAAAAAAAAAAGATATATATATATATATAAAATTATCAAATTAAGAATTCATTATATTAAATGTAATGCATTCCTAATTTATTTGACATAATTCAAAGTACATATGCATATCTTTTGGTAGAAGTAATCATAACTTTTTATTTATATATTCAAGTAGTAAAATGTTTCCAATAGACTTTTTCTTAGAATAAACACATATATTGAATATATATATATTTATTTATATTTTTCTTCCAGCAATATTTTTCTTTTTATTATAGTTGTTTTCAGTAGTCTATGAATTGAAATTAATTTTAAACAACTGGAAACTTTTGTGATAAAAAATTTAAATTTGCTCCATTAATCTTTGGTAATTTGACTACTCTTATTGTTTATTAATATCAGATTTTCCTATTTAAGAAAAGTTTGTTAATATGATTCCATTAGTATATATCATAATGTGTTCTAATTTCAATATTTAGAAATATCATTAATTTAGTTTTGCAATGCCTATGTGAAGTAAAAACATAAAATAAAATCAATATATTTTTGTTTCAAATAAAAATATATATTTTAATAAAGTTGTATTCTCAGCTACTGCCTATCATGCTTCAAAGATTGTAGTGATATGCTTCCTGTTGTGCAGATTTTACCAAAAATGGGAAATAATTAAAAAAGAAGACAAATTTATGTATAAAATAAGCTATTAATTAAATATCTTTATATATAAATATTAAACCAAATATTGGTAATTGATTTTTTTTATTTTGAAATTATTTTGATATCATATTGTTATGTTATACATTTATATTAGTTTTATGATTTGATTTTTTGTTATAGAAATCTGAAAATTTAAAAAATGTTTGATCAGTGAATAAACACAACTTTATAAATATGCTTACTAAAAAAATCAAATAAAATATTAATAAACCTGTTGTATATTAGCATAACCTGTTGTATATCTTTCCTTAATCACAATATATATCAATCATTCAGCCATAATATTCTGTTTAAAAAAGTTATTTTTAAGTTGCGCTTGTTCTGGAAGCTGATGATGATAAAGCAAATGTTGTACTCAAAAACATTTTTGGAATTAATATTATCTTCATATGTAATTTATTTTCTAAGTTCTAAATACAGAATAAAATAATTATTTTTAATCAAATATTTTGTTTTCCTTAAGTGAATGTTTTCTGACTAAGTATATTTACTATTTATAGTTCTTTTGGTGCAGTGTCTGATGATTATAGCAGTGGAAAATGAATCTTTTGGCAGTGTAAAATTTTATCCATTTGCAACTGATTTATTTGGCAATATTTCATTTCTGTTTGTGAGTTTATTCATTTCATAAATGATTTCAGCATTGCATATTGAGGATTAATTTTTTCTGTTAATAAATAATTAATAGTATTAATAAGCATATTATATGCAGTAAAAGTCAAAACAGTCTAGCTTTAGGCAGAAAAAACACTTTTTATTACAATTAAAGAAACATTTTTGATCAATATCAGTTTATCTACATCATCTTACATAAGTGAAGTATCAGACATCCATTACAATGAGATCTGAGACAATTCTTCAGGTTTATTTATAATTTTATCAGGCTATAAAAATTGTTAGAAATATGAAAAAAGTTAGTTTTGGTTCTCTCTAAAAATTATAAATAAATTATTAACTAGAATGAACTGTAGCTGTCTCCAGTAATTGGCTTTGGTCCTTAAATTATAGCTAAATCCCATTATACTACGCTAAATCACTTTCATATGTTTTTCACACAATACAAACTGTTTTGTGAGGTGTTCTAAACATGGTCCAATTCAGGTTAAGACATAAGATCAGTAGTGGGATTCAGTTGGTTTATACCAATTTGGTAGAACTGATATCTAATTTTTTGGTGAGTTTGGTGAACTGGTTGTTAAAATGGCACTTGTAATCAGGGTTCTCTCTCAGGTGGTTTACCTGGGTAGCCACCCAATGTGGAAATCATAAATTTATATTCCTTTTTTTTTTTTTTTTAACATTCATCTGTGCAACAGCATATTCTAAGCATCTGTATAATATTCATTCCATTCATAGGTAAAAAATTTAGACAGAACTATGCTTGTAATAGTTATTCATTTCATAAAACTCATTATCCTTTGATGAAATACTACATTTTTATTACTTCAATAAACAAACATATAACATATATCAAATAGTATATATCAAACACAATGACTATTAATCTACTTGGCCTACCTCTAAAGCAGTGGTCTCCAAAGTGGGGTACACAGAAAATTCTAGGTGTACACCACATTATTGTGTCGTTTTTTGGCGTTTTTATTGCTCATATCTATAATATACTTACAATTTTCAAATATTGTAATTTTTTCATATCTTTCAATAGACTTATATGCATACTTAATTACCAAAAACTGCTTCAGTATGTGTTAACTATCAAAATATACTAATACACTAGCATTTCTTGGCAGTTAAATGTAAAAAACTTCATTTAACACTAATGTTTTCAACAACGAACTGTTGTCATCCTCAGACTAACATAACGGAATGTTAGCCTGAGGATGACAACAGTTCGTTGTTGAAAACGTTAGCGTTAAATAAAGTTTTTTACATTTAACTGCAAAGAAGTGCTAGTGTATTAGTATATTTTGATAGACTTATATCTCAACCATGTTTGCATTATAGGCTTTTGTGGTACTTAGAAAATCAATTACGGCATGATTATCGCATTTATAAATAATTTTATTGTCATTTTTTGAGCTTTTTGCTTTAAAATTTCATAAAAAACAAAGGGTAAAAAATAAAAAAACAGCTAAATTTTAAACTTTTTATATATATTAGATATAATTAAAGGGTACAATTTATGATTATTTTCGTCATAAGGGTACACGGTCAAAAAAGTTTGGAGACCACTGGTCTAGAATATTATAAAATTTTAAAATTTTTATTTTCATTAGATCTAGTGCCATCATTACCTTCACATGCAAACATTATTTTTTTTGCCAATGAGTATTTTTTTAAATTTGTTAAATCAGTTGCAATTCTACTGTATTCACTTCCTTTCTGACATATTCAAACTGTTGGTTGGATAACTGCATTGCAGAGCATTAATTTACCACCTAAAGGATCTGAATCCATTTCCTGGGTCCAAAATATCCCAAGTTTTTAAGATGGAATCTAAGTTCCACAATGAATCTCATCCTTCAACTGATGATTGAGCCCACCATAGTATAGATGACCATAATGGGTATTGCAATATCTTTTATTAACCTCCAGTTGGAAAACAGAGCAAAACAAAAATATATTCAAGTTTTTCATTAATTTTATAATGTTGAAGTTATTCTAATAGGCTAACAATATGAAGAATTGTATTTGTTAAATTTAAATCTGTTTCTTGTCAAGCTTGACTAGTGAATTTATGAGTTTATTTTTATATTTGTAAAATTTTATGTAATAAAAGGATATAAATTATACTTTATCTAACTTATGTATACAACTAGCCCTGACAATAGCAATAATAGCCATTAACTTGTTAAGGAATAATTTAGCCAAGAATTTTTAATTGAAATGATAAGGTTTTCAGCATATAACAGATTTATATATTATCAAAATTAAATTAAAAATGCTGAAGAACAGATTACTGAGAAATAATAAATGCTAATATCATCTATATTCTAAATATATAACAGTGTTTAATTAAATATAACTATGAAGTATAATTATACAAATCAGTTCTGATTTGAATATTTATAGCATCAGAAATTCAATAAAAAAGTTTTTTACTTTTAATATAAATATTCATATTATTTATATGAATAGTTTTAAACTCATGCACTATGGCACTTGATATGCCTTTTATTGTACCCCACATCATCATATTTATTATAATCCCTAGAATATATAAAAGATATGCATAAAAAATAATTATAATTGCTTTTCATGAAATGTTTGAAAATCACTTTGAGTTGTTCTTATAAATTATATTGAAATATAATAAAACAGAAGTTTTTCAATGTAAAATTTCCACTTCAAACTTATAAAGACTACTATCATTTATAAATTGTTTTTCAATTTTGAGCATGAATTGTGATTGTGGGTCACAGAATTTTGGTTAGATATAAGGTGTCACTCTCCACCTCTTCAGAAAAAAACATGAAAGGAATTTAGAGTGACAACTTAGAAGAATAAATAAATGATAGAATTTATTATTGTATCAGCCAATCTGGAAAATCTTGTCCTCCATGATAGAAATAATAATAAATTATTGAGAATAACAATCAGAGAGCAATATGATGTGCGGATGTCATGATGAGGTTGAAAAAAGAAATGTAACTAGGATGAAAGATGATAACTAAAAAAAATAGTCTTCCCCTCATTGCCCATCAGTACTCACTCCATAGATTGCAAGTATGCAAAAGCTTGTTCATATTGTCTGCAGGTCTAAAAAGGTATGTTATTTTAAGGAACTATTTCACTCATGTAAAAATCTTACTTTTTCCAAAAGATATTAATTTTCAATGCACTAATCAATCAAAGATGTCAAATTCATTCCCTTTGAAGAGAATGAATTTGAGACTGCTAAATTATATATGTTCTAATAAAAATGAAGTCTCTGCATCAATATTACGAAATAACATTCTTATCAAATATTACTGCAGATCTATCTTATTCTTTGGTTAATATTCTGACAACTTGCAAAATTTTGTCAATAATATGGAAAAATTTTTTCACACTTTTGATTCAGAAAATTTAAGATACATCTCTGTAATTCATAATTTTGAAGTATAAAACAGAATATTAAATTATTAAATGATAATAGATGAAACACTAAAAATGAATTTTATACAATTTCTTAAATTTTTAAAGATATTTTTTCAGTAGGTGATATTTCAATTTTTAAACAAGATTTACTGACAATGTACAGCATCTCCTCAACTTATGTAAATTCAACTTTACATAAAATATTTTCAAAAGAAAAAATATTTTGGAAGTATAGAGCATAAACATCTATTATATTTATAAGTTACAAGCCTGATCATGATAGTTTAAACATTTCAAAATTCATATTATTTAATTTAATTATGTTTTGTATATTGTTTGTTGATCTTAAATATCTTATTAGTACAATATTGTTCCATGTGGCACTGTTGCCTTTTCAGTCAGAGAGCAATACAGTGCTATAATGTGATTTAGATACAATCACAGTAATCAACTAGCTCCAATAAGTTTTTTGACATTCACAAAATTTGAGTTATAAAAAATGAGTGAATTATTTGCATTAATTGGAGAATACCTGTAATATATTCAACATTTATCATATTATTATTGCAAATTGTTAATTAATATAACAGAGATTTAGATTACATTAGAATTCAATATCAAAATTTGATGTAAAATTTTTATGGAGAAAACTCTAGTTTTAATAAATAATTTATTAATTTGCACTGAAAAATAAAAAGATAACAAAATATTAAATCATATCTGTATTTACTTTTGATAATGATAAAAGCATATTTTGTGCAGCATCTTTATTTCCCTTCTTCAATAATAATACAGCAATAGCTAGAGTATCTGCAGCAGTACTAAAAATATAAATATAGTAAGATTATAAGTATAGTAATATTATTCTCAAGATTAATTAATTAATGATCATTTTAATTGAAATAATTCAGCCAAATATGAATTTATGTTCAGCAAATAAATTAAAAAAACCATATTGATTAAAATAAGATTAATCAATATAACTAAGAATAGGAAATCTGAAATTTTTATATTAACATAATACATATTAATAATAATTGAATATAACAATAAAATAAATGTTCAAAAAAATACAGTTTTTCAGGCAATTTGTAACAAAATATATTCTTCTAGAAAACTTATTACTGTTTAAACTATAAATTAATATTATATTTATGTTAAAACTATATTTAGTTATCTTCAATTTAGTAAAATTTTTATTAAAAGAATTTTCATATTATTATGTATCTTTTATCATTTAATACTTTATGAAATATTTTTATAAAGCTCTGTTTGTGATTGGCAATTTTTGAGTAGTTATTGTAAGTATGGCAATAAATCTAATCTGAAGACTGGATACCTGAAATATAAAAATTACTATATGATGTCAGAATCAAAATGAAATGAGTTATTTTTTAATGCATTTTAAATTTTTACACAAAAAATGATGAAGAATATATTACTGAGGGATAATAAATAATAATAATATCTATATTCTAAATTTATTAGGATAATAGCAGTTATGCATTTAAATTATGTTTTGTTAGTCAGAAGATTCCTACCATTCACAGAATGATGTGTTTGAAATAACTATCTTAAATTTAAATTGTAGTTATTTCATTTGTTAGATACTTTATTAGAATTAAAAATTTATGAACACATTATAAAAATATAAATGAAGTTTTCTTTAATAAAACAAAGTTATTTAAGAATTAAATTTTCTATTTTTATTTCACAAATGATATTTTCAATTCTACATCAAATCATCATCTGGTAACATTAACTGATGATGATTTGATGTAGAATTTACATAGTCAATCAATTTTTTGCCAATAAATATCTACTAATTTAATTAAATTTAACTGTACAATTAAATTTCATCAAAAGAACAATTTTTTAAATATTAAAATAAATTATTATTACTAAGATAATTTTAACATTACATACTTTTTCTTGCTTGTTATTCTTTTCTTCAACAATAATATAGCTTTTTCTGAAATAATTAAGAAAAAATAACTTAAAAAAAAAAATTATCATATATATTAATAGTCAAACGTAACTGGCTGACGGATGTCCCTTTTTCGGTCGAACCACTGTATCGATTTTTATAACTAGAGTATCATTAGAAAGGTCTAATTTTTTTATGTCTGCGACAGCCAAAATTATTTGTTTTTATTAATATTTTAAAAATTAAAAATAAAAATTAAATTCAGATTATAGTTCCTCAAAAAAGACAAAATGTGCAGGTGGCGCTGAAACGTACTAGCCATCGCCATTTTATGACCTTCTACCACTGAGTTCGGAAATATATTTCAAGCAAGATTTCAAGTGATATTATTTATTTCCGCTCATTTATATGAGCGGATAATTTCTAGTTTTAATTAAATCTCACAGTAAATAAAATCTGAAAATTATTATATCCTGACAATTCCCCAATCTCTAAGTTTTCATATCTAGCATCCATTATTTAATATCATATTTCTATATTTACCAATGGCTCTCTTTTATCCATCATGTCATTATTTTTTTTTATATCTTATGCATAACTACAATAGCATTAGTCTATAGGAACAGCACTAGTGAAAAATTTAAAACCAATTCTTTCTTGAATTTATGTTTTAACTTTATTTCTGAAACAAACTCACTGCTTATACAGATAATTCTCAACTAATGATAAGTTAGTTTCAAAAAGTCTGTATGACGGCAAAAATTATTTTGCTGTCAAACAGAACAGTCATAAGTTATAAATGCTCAAAAGAAGATTTCTCACTATTAATGTTTACTAGGACATTATATATAATCTTAATAAGCATAAAGAACACAAAACTACAAGAACCAGACACAAAATATATCAGACTATTAAGTCAGGACTCAAACCATTGAATTGTATTGACCAATCACAAAATTTACTGAGTGGATCACTATAAGTATGAGGCAGTCATAAATCAAGGACTACCTGTATTTGTAAATGCAAATAAGTAAGTTAAAAGTAAATATGTTCTTCCAATATAAGAAAAATTGAAAATTATTGCTTATTTAGAAACTAGTCAATGAGCAATTGATATCAAACATAAATACAAAATAATAGTAATTTCTGTAAGAAAAATTATATTTAGTAAACAATAAAAATATAAAATTAAACTAAAGCAATTAACAAAAATATAAAAGAATAGCTAAATTAGTTGATGTAAATAATTAAATGTTTGATAAACCAGAAAATATGAATTAATAAAAATATAGAAATTATTATTATTAACTAAATATTTACCATATTAAATTTTTTGTAAATAATTAATAGTATATTTCAATAAATATATAATTTATGTTTGGAATTAGCTAAGTGGTTTTTTCTGTTACATGACTATGTTGAAGTGTCAGAGGGTTGAAGTGACTATGTTGAAGTGTGAGGGTTAATTGTATCTATACACTTTTACAGTATCACTCTTTTAATTAAAGTTTTAAAATTCTTGCTTTTTACTAATTTTTTTTGATACATACACCGCTTCTATAACAGGAGATAGATTTTATTATTAAAACGTTTTTGGCCTTTCTAAGAGATCCTCTTCACTATTAACACTCTTTTTTTAAATGAACACTTTATAACAGAATATTTTGTTCTATTCTAAAGTGTTCATTTAAAAGAGAGTACGTATACTGAAGAGGATCTCGTGGAAAGATCAAAAATGTTTTATTAATAAAAAATATTTCCTGTTTTAGGAGCTGTATGTGCGTCACACTTTTAATATCTTTTTTTCTCCATTTTAACAGTTTCTCATCAGTTCAAACAAACATGCTGTTTGTCTAATTTTTAATAAAATATTTTTTACATCTGCAAGTCAAATAAGCAAAATCTAAATTTTGTTCATATCGAAATAACAGTTATGAGACTAAAAACCAGTAGCAGCTCATGACTTGAAATCATGAGGATGCTGCAATTTTTGATATATGCATGCACACTATCAATACAGTGTATATGTATTTGAATAAAAATAGCAAAATTATGGTAAAAATTAAAAACAAATTAAAAATGAAAAAATATCGTTTATTGTCACACAAAAAAAACGGCAAAATGACTTCGGTTAGCACAGCTCTGTGGATCAGAAAAAACATGTTGGGAACGTCGGATTACAGCGACGAATTGGTACGTAAAACCGCAAAAAAAGCGGGCGTGTTTGATAGAATTTGATTGTATTATATCGATGAGATGGGGTGTTTCCCGTTTCCCGCGATTGAAAACGGCGAAAATATTTCCGAGTACGGGGTCAACACCCACGTATATAAATGAAGTTTATTATATCGATTGCAGTTGACTGATTGGAGGTCAATGTTGAGGAAAAAAAAGGCATTCGTTAATCATAAATGAATGTGCGGCCGCTGCAAAACGATGTTTTCTTTGATTTATAAATAAAAATCACGTGCGCCTCTTCTGGTTGATGGTATGTACGCGATTATTAATAGCTCGCAGCACTGACGCAAACGCGGGTAAATATTTTCAAACGTTCCAAGGTGTATTTTTGTTGTGCGGTCAATGTTTATTATACTTCTGTCATGAGAAATGTCAAAATTTGCGCGTATAAGAATCCAGAAAAAAAGCCCGGGGTCGGCGACGCGAGAGAAAATTTAGGGATTTTTTTTTTGTTTATTATATATTGAGTAGGTGTTTGATAACGGAGCGCAGTACAATGACCCAGTTTTGTCTGGTGGCTGGATGTGCTACATATATACATTGTTAACAGGAGCAGAGAGGAACACCGGAAAAATGTCCTACCGATGACGGGGCGATCCATAATCCTGGTTTGACCTGGAAATCTCAAAGGGGGGAGTTTTTTCGGCCTACCGTGATTTTGACTTTTGAGAGGGATGGGAAATTTGAATGGAATTGATTTTCAGAGTTATATGAAGAAGTTCCACAGCGAAATTCTCGGATGCTGGACAAGAAAAACGGATTTTTTTGAAATGACAGTGGGAGAATTGGTACAAAAATTGAGTATTTTGAGCAAAGAATTCAATAATTGGACTTGACATGGTTAAAAAACAGTTTTTTGGGATACATTTTTAGGAAAGTGAGTCAGTTTTCTTTGAGTTTGGATGACAAATTTGCACAATCTAGAAAAGGTTTTGAAAAGTTGTGATAAGAATTGATTTTCAGAGTTATGAAGAAGTTCTAGAGTGAAATTCTGAGATGCTCGACAAGAAAAACGGATTTTTTTAAATGACAGTGGAAGAATTGGTACGAAAATTGAGTAATTTGAGCAAAGAATCCAATAATTGGACTTGACATAGTTAAAAAACAGTTTTTTTGGATACATTTTCAGGAAATTGAGTCAGTTTTCTATGAGTTTGGGTGACAAATTTGAAAAATCTAGAAAAGGTTTTGAAAAGTTATGATAGTATTGAAAAGTATTGAATTAAGAAGTTTTGTAAAATCAGATGGACAAAGTGTTATCAAAAGCGTCCAAATCTTGCTGTTTATCGTTTTTGTTTGAGAAACTGATGACTGAATCTAATATTTTCATTTTAAATGATTCACCTTGAAATATAGGTTCGCAAAAATGTCAAATTGAAAATTTACCAACTGTAAATCAAGAACAATTTCCACAGCTGATGATACTCTAGATTTTGCAAAAACTAATATTTGCCAATATCCTCTCCGTTAACGTTTCTAATTTCCTCCTGTCCAGCGAGAATGACACCGTTGAATGTATAATGAGTTCTTACTGTTTTATTTCCTTCTCATCGCATGATCGGCAATTATAATTATTGCGCTACTCAATTTCCGATAATTTATAGCCTGTCAGAATCCGTCTGCGAAGTTTTCAAATATTTTCGCCTAATTTAGAAACAAGAAAAGCATTTTCAAACCATTTTTAGCATATTTTCGAATTTTTGATTCAACTTACTTGAAAATCCGGCATTATCTAAATCGTTTCGAATTTTCTTTGCAGCAAAGGCCTCTAACGGAGCCTGAAATCCGCGTGAGAAAATCAATGGAGAAGCTCAACGTGCCCGATTGGTATCTCAACTACAGCCGAGCGAAGCCGCTGAAAATTTTGAGAAATTCGACTCCCATCGAGTGCCGGCCGTCGTCGTGGAAAAATTTAAAATTAAGTAAAAAAGACACTTTGGCGGTGCCTCACACCTCGTCAAACATTTCCATCAACGTCAATGACGAGGGGGCCGTTCAGCAGCACATTCTGGAAGCAGGTACGAAAAAAAAAGAATTTTAACGTCTACATACAACAATTCGTTCTGTCTTTGGAAAAAGAAAATTTTTTTATCCTAATTCCTTGAATATTATAATAAATATCTATTGTTTTAAAGTATTATCTCTTTCAATAATAAGAAGAGGATCTCGATTCTTTTGTCCAGTAACACTTTATTACACGAGATCTACTTTCGTTTCGTCCCCTCATATTATATCGATATAATCGCCGATTTAAAGATGTTGCTTGGACGTGCGTTTCTTCAAATCGACCCGAAATTTCTTGTAGTAATATTTTTCTTCTATAAATGACAACTATCTATAAAAAACTTATATTAAGTATTATTTATATTTTTCATGTGGTGAACAGGAGGATTTTATAATAGAGAGAATAATGTTTATAATTACTGCATGTATTCTTCTTTTTGTCGAATCTGATTTTAGAGAACCGGAATATGTGGAGGTCGAAAAGCGTTGGTTGTGGAATCGGCTATAATGAGCATAATTTTTCTAAAACAACGATCTTTTTCGAATCTCAGCTTTAGGTATACCTAAATAAACAAAAAATATTGTCAGTTATTTTACATCTAATTGTTTTTTTTTATCATCATTGTTGCCATATTAACATCTCAATAATACGAATATCAATCGATCTCAGATAACAAAAAAACGCATGTTACATGATTCGAAATTATTGATGTTATTTTTATAGCGCTAATACTAATAACTCTTGAAATTTTCGCTATCTTTAGCTTGGCTAATCCTTATAATACTGTGTACGTTTTTGTTTGATGTTTTCTTATTAGCTTAGAAAAATTTCCCATAGCTTCTTACTAAAACTACAGCCCAAAAGTAATTGTTGCGTCATTTGTGATCGGCATTTTCCC
>WUQG02004011.1:0-33190 GCA_011317285.2 Androctonus mauritanicus | reverse complement strand
AATATATATATATATATGTGTATCAATTTTTGAACGATAATTTCATGGTCTTCTTACTGGTCAATTTAACATCGAACTGACCAATAGCCATTGATTACGTCAATTCATTTTTATGTTAATTAGTAACTTGAATTTGAATTGACAAATTATCGTCGTATGTATCAATTTCTTTTACTTTCATTTGCTATCTAGAATTTTGAAATGATTATTCGTATCATTTTTATATTAATTAGCTCGTTTATTCTAGTTTATTATTATTATTATTATTTTCGATACCAGCATTAATTTTAGATTAATATGTTGCTGAAAATTAAAATAAAACTTTACAGAATAAATATCTGCTATCTATCTAACTATCTATTCAGAGTCATTTGTATATTTGAATGATAGTAATTTTTAAATATAATTTGCATTAATGAATACTATTAACATAAAATATACGAACAGAGCAGAGAATCTATTTGTTGATGAGATTAAAATGAATTATATCATCTATATTTAATGATATATAAAAAATTGATATAATTATAGCATTTTATATACATTAATAATAAGCTTATAATTATAGAAAGATATAAATTAATTTTTTAGAGATCCAATAACTTAGATCAAATTTTATTTATAATTGCATAATAAAAATATCACGAAGAAAATAATATATATATATATTTTTTTTATAAACTAAATTATTAAACACGGAAGAATTTTTTTGATACAAAATGTAAATAAATAAATTTCTGGTAGTAAATCATTCTCCTTTTCCTAGAAGAAGATGAAGAAAAAAATGTTTTTGAATACTTGATATGGTTAAATAAATCAATCAAGATAATGGTAGATCTAAATTAATTAAATATGAAACGAATTTTTTATTTATTTATTATGCACTATTATAAATTTAAAATTTCTTAGAACAAACATTGATTATTAATGCAAAATATCAAAAGTTAAAAAAAAAAAAAAAAAAAAGATTAACTCTGATTTTTGTCACTTGCAGTTCGTAGTGCAATATTCAATATGTGAATGATTTTTTTTGCCTATACTGAGTCGAAATTTATAAGCTCAATATATGTAAAAATAAACTTCTGGTTAGTATTCTTAACAAACAAAATATCTAAAGTGAATTTTAATCAAACATCTTTAAGAAATAATTGCTTCAGGCTATTTTAGTTCCTATTGATGTCGTATTGAATTAATTTCGAAATTCAATTTTAGTATAAAATATCATTAACGTGTGTAATATATTTTGTTATTTAAAGAATAATAAACCAATCTTAAAAAAAAAAAGATTTTTATAATAATAAAAAAACGTTTTAACGTCTTTAAATTGCTAGTATAGTAAATTTATTATCACAGCAATTCAATAGATTTTTTGTTAAGGATTCTTTATGTTGACTAACATATAGGCAAATAACTGACATGGTTATTGTTATAAACATTAATTAATTTGGGTAATAAATTTTAGTATACTTTAATTATAACACTATTATTTTACTACAGAAATATAAAATAGACTGATGCTCAATAGCTCTCAAAATAATCAATTTGTTAAGCATTTTAACTGTAGAGTTAAACAGTCCGTTACATTAACGACAGGTACTAATCGGTAACTTAATCCAAGCGCTAGCTTAAAATCCAAGACTTGTGATTGATTAGATGTGAACATGTACTTTTTTATCCATTTTTTTTATTTTCAAAAAGAACTAGTAACTAATGACTATTATCGAGCCATAACAGCTTTTATTTATTTTCAATTTTTTAAATTGTAGTATGACATAAAAATTGACTGCATTTTCAAAAACATTATGATGGTATAGTGGAATTAGGACAACTGATTGCAATTTCAAAAACATTTATGATGTTATATTGCAAGTAGAACAACTGATTGCATTTTGAAAAACATTTATGATGTTATATTGAAATTAGAACAACTGATTGTATTTTCAAAAACAGTATGATGTTATACTGCAAGTAGAATAACTGATCACATTTCAAAAACATTTATGATGTTATATTGAAATTAGAACAACTGATTGCATTTTGAAAAACATTTATGATGTTATATTGTAAGTAGAACAACTGATTGCAATTTCAAAAACATTTATGATTTTATATTGCAAGTAGAACAACTGATTGTATTTTCAAAAACATCATGATGATATATTGGAATTAGAACAACAGATTGCAATTTCAAAAGCATTATGATGTTATACAATAATTATAAAAATTGACTGTATTTTCAAAAATATAATTATTGTATAACATCATAATGCATTTGAAATTGCAATCAGTTGTTCTAATTCCAATATAGCATCATAATGTTTTTGAAAATGCAATCAGTTGTTCTACTTGCAATATAACATCGTAAATGTTTTTGAAATGTGATCAGTTATTCTACTTGCAATACACCATCATAATGTTTTTGAAAATACAATCAGTTGTTCTACTTGCAATACACCATCATAATGTTTTTGAAAATACAATCAGTTGTTCTACTTGCAGTATAACATCATAATGTTTTTGAAAATTATATACTCGCTGTTGTAATTGTAATATAACATCATAATGTTTTGAAAGTGCAATTAGTTGTTCTAATTACAATATAACATCATAATGTTTTTGAAAACGCAATCAGTAATTCTAATTGCAGGACATCATCATTAGATTTTTGAAATACAGTAAACACTTATTTATAAATTAGATATTCTTGATTTGAATATACTTTTATATTTACTGAATTTTAATCAAGTAAACAAACTTTATTATTTAATAATAACTATCTTAAAAGAATTAAAACTAGAATAATGTTTAAAATAAATCTAACAATTATTTATGCTAAGAATTCAAATTATAATTCTATTAATGTATTATAATCTAAGCTATAATTTTGTATTTATAATACATATAGATTTATAAAACAAATAAATCAATTTTGCAATAAAAAAATACAATATATAAATACAGTAATTTATTTTGGTTTATATTGATGTATTGATCAATATAAGATACAATATATCAGTTTAAACAATCAATATATTAATTAAATCCAAACAATCAGTAGATTGATTGGATTCGGTTAATATATTGTATTATCAATAGATGTTTTTGGATTATGTTACGTTGGTTATATTGTTTTATGATTGCTGTATTAATATCAAACAAAGCTACAATATAAGGTTATTATATATCTGCAACACTATAGTAGAAATGCTTTATTATGCTTACATACCCCTAAATATTTATAGTTAAATTATATATAGACTATATATGTTACTTAATTAATATAAGTATACATAAAATAGATATTTTAGTATTGAGTTAACACATAGGCTATGTAGATTTTTATTTGTAATTAAATTATAGCCCTAAATAAAGTGATTTGGAGAATATAAAGTGGTGAGAATATATAAAATCCTATATAATCAGGGCCGGATCATCGTATAGACAAATGAAACAAATGTCTAGGGCCTGGTTTTATTGAAAGGCCCGGTCAAACTGTCTATTATGAAAAGATTTGTAAATAAGATAGTTTACTTTTCAGTTAGAAAACTGTATATAATAAACAAATAAACAAAAATATATTGCTTTTTATATGGTTATTGTGAATTCTAAAATTTTTTGTGTGCTCTATTTCTTGTGGGAAAGGGAGGAGGCTCGATTAGAAGAAAATGTTTAGGGCCCCAAAGTGGGTTAATCCGGCCCTGTATATAATCCTATTTAAATTAACATAAACCAACATTTTTTCAGTTTAAGTTTATATATATATACTCACCCTGCACACTTTATTTTCCTTTGTTTCATATATATTCTTTAAATTTCGAACTGAAAGCATGCATTTTGCTTTAACCTACATTTTTAACCTTTATAAAAATTAAGTATATAAAAATATCTTGACTGTTTTTATAAATCCGTAATTTATATATATTCTTTATCATTAATTTAAAAAAATATATAAGCATTTTAAAATATTATGGATATATTAAACAGAATTATATATTTTTTAACTTAGATATATTAGTTTCCGATAAAATAGCATAATTAGTTTAATATGTTATTATAAATTGTATTCGAGTGATTATGTTATTTATTATGTCAGAATGTAATGGTCTCCATTCCATGTGGTCATAAAAACTAGTATGGAACGCCATAATTTACTTCAGTTTCCTTCATTAGTAATTGATGTAGAAAGTAGATCTAATAGTGATATGGCTCGAGTTGGAGCCTTCTATATGTCGTTATTAATATCAAGAAAAAAATATGACCACAATACAGTATATGACCAAAATCGTTGTTAGCAAATTTTATAGCATAGAGAGAGAGAGAGAGAGTATTTACAGATAGTTTATCTTTCTCAAATTTTCAGAATATTAAATATAAACATTAAAGTTCAACAAGTATTAAAGAAGGTAGTAATTTCGATTCCATTCTAATTATTGATTCATGTTTCAAAATTATTTATTGAATGGTAGCAATCATCGTTAACAATTGCTTTTAATGGAATCAAAGTTCGAATAAAAAGCACCGATGTCAACGACAAACACCACTTTAAATCGTCAACCACTTAAAAGATCTAAACTCGATCGTCAATTTAACTATCCACTTTAATCTCTGGTTATTCTATAGTGGCAGATTGGTGAAACATAAAAATATTTTAACTAGCATTTTAAGAACGGTTATTTTCGACGATCGTTGATGCAACCAAGTATAAGAACTATTTTTAGATAAAAATAGTAATGATTTATTGATTGTATAACCATATAATGTCTTGAATAATGATATTATAACAAATCCGATTTGTTCATTTCTGTTAAAGAAAATTGTTTAAAACTAAAATTACAAAATTTTTACATGTCAGAATTTCAATTTTTCTTCAAATATATATATGTGTGTGTGTGTGTTTTATTATCGAAATTTTTTTTTTTATATTAAATTTCGATAAGAAAGAAAATTTTCTCAAAGAAAAAATAAAATAAAAATTTATAACTGTGTCATTCGAGAGATGTGATGTATGAAATTTGACATTTACTTTTCCAATCCGATCTTAAAATAATAATTTTTTAAACATATAAAAAGTTAATTTTCTTTAAATGTATTTATTAAATTTTATGTATTTTTATCTCAATATTTTTCTAGAATTTTTTAAAGTTTTTTAAAATAATAAAATTGTAATTGTTACAGCCAAAAAAAAATTATATAAGTTTATATAATATCGATATACAGTATAATGCAGTAAATGAATGCAAAATTATTGCGTAACTTCAATTAGTCAGAAAAAAAATTTTTATTTATTTTCTATAGTTTTCATTTCCTTCAAAGGTATGTTTGGTATTCAAATATCTGACAAGAATCTGCTACAGTTCCGAATTGGTTGGTTTTAATTAGGATGACGATGACAAACATCAGTAATTAAAAACATCGGCGCATTTCCTTCTTTTCTAAATTTATCAAATGCTTTTTTTTCTTCTTCTTCCTTATTAAAAGTAGAACCACTTTTGAAATCGTTTTTACAGAAATAATGGAGTGAAAAATATTATTAAAAAAAATCAGTTCTAAATTCTTTAAAAACCTTAATTTTCTAACGTATCTGCGCCTTTTTTTTTTTTTTTCCTTTTCATTTGTCATTTTTGATCAGTTTTTTATGACACGAATACAATCTTAACTTTTTTAAATACAAAAGGCATCTGTAGATTTTTAAATCTTAATATAAATCAAAATCCAATTTTTTTTTTTAATTAAACATTAAAATAAAATTCGCATAAAAAATAAACATCATATCATTCTGATAAATTACCTTCTTTGCAGAGAGAGAGAGAGAGAGAAGTTTTAAGAAAATACTTGTATAGAATTCTGCAATATTTGCATTTGATTCACTTTATTGCTACTATTTATGTGTACTGATTCAGATTTCAGTGTAAATAGAACAATTCCATATTACTAATTAAATGCATTATTTGTATAGACAATACTATAAATGTTTATACTATTGTCACACTCAACTTGTGAAATTAGTAACGAAAATCTGTTTAACTAAATATATAATTAGCAGATGAATATATAAACTTCAGAAAGAGCAAATCATCTTCAAACCAAATTTATAATTCCGACAATAAAATCTAAATTGAATGCATTCGGTAATGAGATAGTTGGATGAACAATCCGCGTAAATTGATTTTGATTCCTTTTTTTTTTCTTGAATAACCAGGATAACGAGGATTTTCTTAAACTTAACAGTAGAAAGATGTATTCAAATGAATTATTTTATAGCTAAATATTAATAAAAACAGAGTTTATGACTTGCAGTATAACTGCAGTTAATGTGTTAAAGCTTACGAATGTTACTTCATCAGATTTCGGATTGTTCTGGATCTTCATGCGGTCATTGATCCAACCACTGTCTTAATTTCTACACATACACTTCCGGTGACAATAAAGCATTTTCGGTCCATTTAACATCAAATAGCAGGGAAGATGAATTTGTCTTTCAAACAGTATCATAAACGGAGTTTGTCCAATGATCTTAAGCACATTGGTTCGATATGCCAAGAGAAGTGGAACATACTGATTTTAATGCTTTTAGCGATCAGTGACAAACAGAGACAGATGTTGTGAAATCAAGCGGTTGAATGATTCTATTGTTCAATGTAAAAAGAGATGTTGAAGAAACGTCATTAGAGTATTTTGGCTTCAACACTTTTGCAAAGTTCCTGTTTGCCACTTTGACTCGAGTGAATAATAATATTTCAAAATATTTATTCAATACTTTGCTAAAATATCAATAATATTGTCAGTAACAACATATTATTTTATTTAAGACATTGGATCAATAGTTAGGTAATTTTTGTTACTTTCTATCAACTGATTAAGGTGACTTTAAATGATGCATTGACATTATTACACTGCACCAGATTTCGAATCTTCGCCGTTATTATTTTAAATCCTATTCTGCACTATCGGTCGAAAGATCAAGTGATATTTGCTCTGGCTTACCACTAGGAGCGTCCGGTATTGATTCCCGATCTGTTCAACTCTTCTATTTCTCCGATCGATCTTACTCTGACAGGTCTGGGTACTCGGTAATAGGTATTTTATCAAGCCTGAAGCTATATAACCATTTTAGAGCTAAAAATTCTAGAAAATCTTACACATCTATCGAGTAATGCAAACCGGTTTGTTTTTTTTTTTTTTTTATATATAGCCTATATATAAAAATTAATGGTGCGATAATAAAAGTTTGATAAAAATTGAATTTGAACAGTTTGAATATTAAAAAAACATTGCCAGCGACTTTTTACACGAATTATTATATAAGACAAATGAAAAAAGTTCGTTGAACTTTGAACTTTTTCTTTTGCATTCAAACCACGTCTGAAAAAGTCACAAATGTTTAAAAATTCTATTTTTTTCGATAGTTAAAAAAAATCTTATTCTTTCAAATTTTTATTGCTATGTTAACTTAATATGATATTTTTGTACATTCTGACAATTAATCCATGCTATTTTTAAAATTTTAAATTATGTTTCTGCTTAGTTATTTTGTAAATTATTTCTGTAATATATGAATTTAAATTTTTCTCTCTACATTATTTTTCATATTTACATATATGCTAGATTATTTTCTATAATTTCCTCTCTATATTTCATATTATTTTATTCTATACATAATATTCCGGACTACTATACAATTGATGAATTCATATTTTTTTTCACAATAACATAAGATTTGTTTTATTTGTCATTTCTTACAGTTGAAATATAAAATTCCAACATACATTAATTAAAAAACGTGATTTTTTTTTATATAAATATAGTTTGCCAAAGATTAGCATACTGGAGAGTTGAGCTAAACCGATTTTCTAGCTGTGATCTGCTAGATTGTCTATTGGTGCAAATCTTTAATGGACTATTCTAGAATCATCTATCAGTTATGATAAAATCGATAGAGATGATGAATAATGAGGATCGATGGGCCTATCCAAGACTCCCCTGAATAAATCTCAACATATGGTGTCTAGAAGTAATCTCAGATTCTCTAGGTGGTAACTTTCTACTTTGTTACATAATTATCCTATGTGCTTAGAGATTTTTTAAAGAATCAGAATACATCTCAAACAATAAGATGAAAAATATGTCTTCAATAATTTATAACTTATTGACATGTATGATTTGCAACAATTTTATCGATATAAAAATAAAATAAGATTATGCATTGCATCCTGCAAAAATAATATGTAAAATAGTTAAATATATCTTATTAAACTGTATATATACATATATATACAGTTTAATAGGATTTTAAACTATTGTAGGTTGGATCTTTCTATTAATTATATAAAGCAATGATTTAATTTATAGTTTAGAAAAATATTAAATTTGAAGAAACAAAAAAAATTAAATATTTATTAAATAAATCATGATATTATCTTAAAAAAAAGAAAATTTTATGAAGAATATATACACTCTATATATATATATATATTAAGTCAATGCTATATAGTTCGAAAAAATCTTTGTCAGTCATTTTCAGTAGATGAAAGATAAACTATAATTACATATTTATTATGGCATGATAACAGATAATAGAAAAAATAAATTATAATTGAAGTTATTTAGAAAAGAAAATTAATTGCTATGTTTTGAATCCGATGTAAAAACTTTTGCAATCTTATAAATCTCTCAGTGAAATGTTTTGCTTCACTCTATATCATAGAAGCAGTTCTCTTGATAATTCTATAAGTTTGTTTTAAGTTTTAAAATTTCATGAAAATAATTTAAATCTTATAAATTATTCAAAGATAAAAAGAAAACTTATAAACATTGCTCTTTTTTTCTATAAACTTCTGAAAATTCAACAATTCCACTTTCTAATATAAATAACTTCAATTATAATAACTCCAAGATTATATATGCATATCTTAGAAAATAATATCCTATATCGTCTAGCATTTGGATATCCTTTGGTATATTTATAATCATTGCATCTCTGTTAATAATGCTTAGAATTTTTCCCATAATTATACATTTCTTTTATATATAATTATGGGAAAAATTTTTTGTAAATATTATTTATAGAGATGTAATGATTAGCGCTTGATTATTCTCTATTTGAGAAAGAGTGCAAGATGGTAGTACCAACATCGGTAAGCAAGAATATAGGGGATGATAAAGTTTGCTTTAACTTCCTAAAGGCACTTCCGTTTCATCCTGTCATAAAGCAAAACTTCCGGCTGCTTTCGGTCCACTGGTGGAAATATCGAAGTCCATTTGTTGATGTTAGCGACACGAAGCGTCTATAATATGTTCAGAGTTCTAGCAAACTTCTGATTTGGAAAACATCCTAAGGTCATATTCATCCAAAATATTGGGTCTTTACGAATTGCTTCTTTCTTATTTGATATGGTGTCTCCCATACAGAAATCACTTATATTGTAACTGTAATTTCCTATCTTGAAAGTTTGAATTCTTACTATTGGAACACTTTTAAAAATGCATCAACACAATTTTGCGGATTATTTACAGAACATGTTTTTGAGATACAGTTATATTAAATACACTTCTTGTTGCAAACATCGTGTGCGTGGATATTCCACTTTAGTATTTACTCTTGATGAGAATTCATTACGATCAATAGCATATGTATGATTAATGAAACCAAAATAAAGATTAGACGTTTAGTTTTGTGAAAAGACTAACTTGTGTCCATTATTTTGAATGGTTATTCAATAAAATTTGAGTTTCAAGCAATTTTTATTAGAGTGCCAATTGAAAAATTTAACCTAGTTTTTATAATACTTAATCTAAACTGAATAATCAAACTTTTAGTAGAAGTCTTGTTTACAAAATTTAGAAATTCTTTAAATGATGAATTTTAAGAATATTTTTTTAATCTCACACGAGATGAATATAATATTTTATACTTATAACACTAATTTTCCATATTCACGATCTTCAAGAAGTATGATTTTAACTTGATGAACGACATATTTAAGTACAGTTTTAATAAAGGATTTCTCAGCAAAATTTTCTCTAATAATTAGTAATTTAAAAGTCTTGATGGCATCATAATTTATAATGCTTTAATTAAATATAAATAAATATTGTTTCAATAAATTATTTTTCAAGCAAGATAGATACAGATAACTTCACTTTATGTGCATCCATTTTGTATATCTTATGTCTTAAGTATTTAATTTAAAATAAGATGGACATAACTGATATATTCTATCCCTCAAAAGCCAAAATGTAAATATAGTAATGTCAAAACTGTCCACTTGATAGGTGCAGATTCGCCACTGAAAATGTTATTTTATATAGAAATGAAAAGCTGCAAACAGATATGAGAAAGGAACGAATCATGAGACAAGTTTGAGAAGGAATCTGTGTGAAATTTTTTAATTTATTTTTTATATTTTATATTAAATAATAATAAAAAATTAATTAAAAATTGATTTTTTTATATTTAATTTGAGCATTTTTATTATTTACAATTGTTATTATGTTAACATTTATTCAAGCAGATAGAACTTTATCTCTGTGATGGTGAAGTGAGAAGAATATAGAAAAGCGTGAAGAAAGAGGAAAGGGGTCATGCCAGAAGAAGTGTGACTAGTGGGAAAAAGAGAGCATCCATTACTCTCTTCTCTTATGAAAAGCGAGTGAGATGCTAGGCGAATTCTTCCCTCCACAGGGATGTTTATTTTATGATAACTTAAATCTAACTGGAATGGTGTGAGTAAAAAAAAAACATTCAGTGATGGAAAAGCATAATTTCTGTATTCCGAATTTCCAAGATGAAATTTTAACTCTATTAATCATTAAAACATAATCAAAAAATAAAACAAACATAAAAAAATATCTAAAAATTAATAACACTATATTAAACCATACGATGTAAACTTTTCAGTGACACATAATTATCGCAAAAACGTAAATAAAGAAAAGTTTATGGGGAGATATTTATTACAGTACTATTGAATAAAACTGTATTATTTCAGAAAATATATTTTCTTATAGTAGTAATATCACTGAACCTTATTGTTTCTTCTACACAGTATTATGTTGTTGTTATATGTTAGTACTGACTTCAAACTGTGCTCAAAAGTATAGATGGAGAAGTTAGATACACCTACTTTATATTATGCAATAAAATTCAAAAACAAATTATTTTTATTAAAACAAAAACGTTTATTTTAATTAATTAAATCTATTTAAAAATAATAATTGATAACAATTAAAGGAATTTTAGAATTAACTTTAAAACAGAATTTTTTTATTTAAAAATTTGTGGCATGTTAAAGAAATATAAAAGAAAAAATTTTTAATTAGTAAAATTTAAAAAAAAAGGATAAAATAGTAATTTTGAATTTCTTAAGGAGTAATTAAACAATTTTAGGACTCTCTAAATCCTTAACTTTAAATATTTTACTTAAAATTCTTTTTAAGAATTTAAAATTAGCCATGTTGTATTATTTTTAATATTATACGTATGAAAGGACATACATGTTTTATCATTTGCAATTAAACAAGTTAGTTAAAATCGATGAATCGATCACATGAACCTTTTGAAATTCCATGATGATTCTATGATATGAATCACACGAACCATTTGATATCCTTCAAATTAATTGAATTATTACAACCTTGCTAATGATCAAAATAGGATTACTGGCATAATAATTATCCTATTTCTTTCATTTTCGCCACACTTGATCCTACAGTATATGTCAATAATATATTTGAATTTCATTCAAATTGCATAATATTTAAGTGAGATATATTTGGATCAACAGCCATCCGTACAGATACGATTCCATATCGATCATTTGCAACAAAATTGGTTCTCTATAGGATACCAATAATAAGTTTGAATTTTATCCAGATAGGATGATATTTACGCGCGATATTGCCTCAATTATGTGAACATCTTTTCTCTTATTATATAAGAGAAAATATGTTCGCAGAATTGAGGCAATATTATATTAATAATATTGATCCTCCCATTGCTCATTTTTAATAAATTCTGTTCTCTATTGGATGCGAAAAACATTTCTAAATGTCGTCTAAATAATATCAACATATCGTGCTGATAAACACACTGAAAGGATAAACAAAATTCAGATTTTTTTTTTCGAAGTAGGAAGGATCAAAAAAGGCATTTAGTCAACTTTTAAAAATTCATTCTGATGTAATTATAAAAATATAATAATTTTAAATGATTTTATTAGCATTATTTATCCTTAGCTTAAACTTTAAAACATTTTTGCTCGTCCTGTCAACTTATTAATTAACGTAAGCCATTTGTTATCATCATTTTTTAAAACATAAGTCTAACTAAGCTCCCTCTTATTAAATTTTTGACTTTATCAAGTATAAAATATATTAGTAAACTATGTAGACTTTAATACTTCAAGAAAAAACACAAATCCATAAATTTATATAAGATAGACTGTGTAAGAAAACAAATAATATTATGGATAGTATATTTTCATTTCTTAAAAATATTTTATTGTTAAGAATAAAGTAAGAAATTTTGCAGACAATTCTAACTTTAATACTTTTAAATGGAAACGTTTTATAAAATAAATGATAAAAATGATAAAGATCCAGTGCATTTAAGATTTACAAACAGATTATATCTACTGCTTTCAACAAAATGATGTTTAACCTATAGGGAACATTGCTAGTTAAAACTTAATCAGATTACGTAAACTGGCAAATATAAAAGATCTGAAAATAAAAAAAATGAAAGACTAAAAGATAAAATCAAAAGGAAATAACAAAAATTAACTCTGCATTCCTTTTAATACGCTCGAAATATTTTATTTAACGTTCCATTAAATATAATTGTTTTTGATTTTTGATCTTCAATTAATTTTATATAAGTTAAATAAAATTAACGATTTTTCTAATTTTCTCCTTTTTTACCAAACAATCAGGCAATGTTTATTATAAATAGTTAATAATTCATAGGTTGATAGTATAAAATTTAATCAAAATATATTTTCTTATGTATGTGTTATCTATACATGGAAGAATCCATAAACTACATGTATATCACGTTGTTCGGGAAAGGGTGTAGTAGATTTGTGACGAAAACTGACTTAGAGGAGAGGGAATCGTGCAAATTGTGACGTCATGCTGTGAAACTAAATAAATTAATTTTATATCTGTAACTAAAAAAAATTTTTTTAATCATATAAAATGATTTTATTTAGTAGTAATTTTTAGTTAGAGAATGTTTTTTATAAATATAAAATGTATTTGCTTAATTGTTGGAAAAATAAAGACTGTAAGGTAGCATATTTATACAGATGCATTAGATATCAAATGCAAGATGTATGCATATATCTAGTTCTAAGATCTTTTATGTCTAGTTGTGTTGAAGGATTACTTTGGAAATTAACGAAACTTTTTCGCAGACTATATATAGGCCTATATATAATCTGCAAAAAGGTTTCAAAAACAAAGGAAGAGTTTTCAAACTGTGACGTCATAGTCAAAGAAGTAAGCTTGAAAAATGACGAAGAGAAGGGAGGGGATCAAAACGTGTTCGAAATAGCATGATATAGTTTGTTATGTCACGCTATTTGGAATACTTTTTGACCCTCTCATCTTAATGCTTTAATGCTTTCCAAACATAAATATTCAGTACATGCATTTGGTATGATCTATATTCAAAACATATGAATAATATTTATATGCACTGTTCAATATTAATATATTTTAGAAAATAAGTTTTAAAAAAAATGTTTTTATATTATTTTACAATATTTAACGATGCTGATTCTTCGATTTTTACGAAATTGTTACGTAGTAATTTCTATTGAAATTTTTTTATTATTTAATTAATTAATTATGTAAGTATTATTAATCAGAAATTAATATAAATTTTATCAGAAGTTGAATAAAACTGTATTGAATTGAAGACTACAAATGGCGAACGTTATAGTCTACTTGATATTCAGGAAATTATTTTCTATGTTATTTTCTGTAAAGAAATCTTCCAGTTGAAAAATTATTCATAGAATAATTTTCTAATGAAACAGCTTTAAAAATGATTTGAATATCTCATTCATTCGATTGTGACACCACTAATATAGTTTAAAAGAAACAAACTAGTTAACAAATCATTTGAGAGTGAAAATAAAGTTCACATGGATTGACTTAACTTCTCCGGGTTTTAATCTAATTGAGTCAATCTGTAATACCTAGGAGGTTAGATAATCTGCTTGCTATTTCCTGTGGGAGTTGTCCTAAAGCTTAAACTACAATTCATTTGGCAATAGGAATTGCTAGATCTTTTTGCCATCTTGATTAATGCGCAAGTAAACGATATTTAGTTATATCAATAGTTTAAGGTGACTAGCTAGTTTTTAAAAAGGTTGTAGAGATTAAAAACATAATATATTGATACATAAAATTATAAGTTACATCACTATGGTCCTTCGATCGGTTTAAACTAAATTATTCGCGTATATATTCAACTGATAGTTTTCCATTATTATCAGATAACTTATAAAATTACCTATTCAAAAGAGAAACTTTGCTTTTGGATCGAAAGCTGTTTAAGAAAGTCATTTTACCGAAATTCGAGATCTTAAGATACAAATCACTTTGAATCTCTATTATATCGTGCTTGTTTGACAACCGAGATAAATGAGGATTGATGTTTTCAGTCAATGCTACTCTCATTAGAGTAATAGAATATTTCCTTCTGTTTCCATTATCACGTTGAAGAGCACTTCATTGATGTAATTTATAATTACTATAAAATCATTATAAAAGCTGGTATTGTACCTAAGTAATCTGCTTCAACAGGCTATCTTAATCTGCACTGTATTCTAAATTTCTTCTCCTGTTGCTTAGCAGAAAATCTATTGTTTTCTACTAAACAGAATTTCGAGTCATTTTGGGAAATTTATAATTAGAGACAAAATAGTTTTGTTCTAGCTTTATAGGAGTTGCTTTAGTATCCATTTGCGACCATTTTATTCCTCTTCTTTCACGGTTCGGTACAGCTAATGATTAAAGTTGTTTTCCTTCTGTGAATCTGCTTTAATCAATTAGTTTCGTAAGCATTCGTTAAGAGTTAACAGCTAAAGTGTTTTCCGCTGATAAAAGTCAGGTTATCTCTTTTCATCATAGAAACTAAATTAACTTTTAAAACTTCATGGAAGTGTTTTTCACCGCTCTGCAGATCATCATATTGACATTTTAGACAGATATTTTTTTCTGTAAAATACATGTTGCATTAACAGCTTTTTTTTATGTCTGTTTGATTCTGAATTCTGTTAGTTATTGCCCGCCATCATAGATTTTATAAAGCTGTAAATTATAAAAGAGTAATATCGAGTGGTGGAAAATTTTTACCACAAAACAACAGAATTTCTTATGGACTCGACTGTTTTGAAAATAATTGTAGGATAGTTAATATTAACAAACAATCTTACTGTATCGCATATAGAGTTAAAAAATGTTTTATTAAGATAGCTATTAATGTTCAACTATAACCTGAACCAAAAATAACATACTGGTATCTTCTACTAATTTATTGGTATCTTCCACTGATTTATTGTTATCTTCCAAGCATATTTAATTACACATACAATCATATGAAGCCATTAATGTATCGGCATTTTCTACTTTATATCATCATATAAGAGATTCCAAAACTTTAATGACTGATTTAATATAAGCATGCATAGTCATAAGCATAGAATTTTCACGTCTTTCTATAGAAACATTCTCTAGATAACCTTTTAAATTTTCAACTTTAAAATTTTCTATAGTGAAACCATGTATATAACATTAATTGATTAATTTTATTGTATAATTTTGATATTTTTTGTAATATTAATATTTAAAAATTTTAAATATTTTTTTATAAATCAATATTCATATATTTATCATTACATATACGTTAAAATGTATGCATATAATAAAAAATGCATAATAAACACTTTATTTAAGCTAGTGCTAAACATGCAGTTGCAGTGCAATCAATCGCTGAACGATTAATTAGAGAACAATTATAGGTAGAGCACTTCGAAGATTAGCAATTTTTCATCGTACAGACTATTGTTCTTGGTGAGAATTTGTGCAAGCAATTTTCTGTACACGAAGATTATCTGAAAAATTTAGGTTAATTCTATTTGTAACATATTGTTAATTTTACTTTGCATTTATCTACAACTTTTCCTTTAATGTGGTTTTAACAAGCATTTATTTGCAAAACTACAAAATAAATTTAATTAAATTTAAACACAATTTTTAACAAAATAACATGCCAGACGTGAAACAATATAAAGTTATTCAAATACTGGAATTTTTATGAAAAATCGTTTTATTGAAGCCAGGTGTGGCTTTAGGAAACACAATATTTTTCAGTGGTAAAGGATCCTTCTATATTTAACAATACTTTAAAATTTCTGAAATATTTGCAATTTTCATCAGCCTTTCTTGCATCTTCATAAATTTCTCTCTTGCATAATCTCTCTAGTTTCTTTTTTCCATTCTTTTGTTTTGTTAGAAGATATTCGCTGCTATTGCCTGGAGGTTCTTTTGATTTTCAGAACTAAATTGAAAATAGTGCTCTGTATAAAGAGCCAACTGAAATATGAACAGAATTTTTAGGAAAGTTACAGAAAAATTCTGAAGATGCTGATATAGCTTTTTCTTCAAAATCGTGTTCTAGACAGAACCGGTCTTAAAGTGACTACCCATCTCTTTTAGTTTCTTAAACTGGTCACTCGTCTTTTTTCTTACTCTTCTTTTCCAGATTTTTTGAATTGATGTTCGATTTTCTCTTCTACCTTCTTCTGCCATTCTAACCTTCCTTCCAATATTTTCTATGTCAAAAACATTATAAACAATTCGATATCTGAGAAAGATAAAATATCACTTTTGACATCGACTACAAAGAAATTGATATCAATTCAAATACCAATTACAAAAAAAAAACTCAAACTACAGGAATTTAGACTACTTTATCAAAATTACAAAATAAAAGAAATTTCAAAATCATAAATCTTAATCCTTCCACAAATTTTATTATTGTGGCAAGTAACAAAAATAACAATTTATAGCACCAAAAATCTTCCTGGTAAGAAATGTCTCTCTAGTGAGATCATGGACATTCCTTAGGCATTCAATGATCACGTGGTCTTCTAATCTTGCCTAAGGTGCACATACACCATCATCATCAGTTTCTTGAGAATCCTATTAAGTTACACTTCCTATTAAATTCCACTATAAAACAAATTTCCATTCAACTCTTTCGAATTCAAAGTTTTTTTTTCCTAAATTACTTTATAAAGTTTTTTTTCCTTCTAAATTCAAAATAGACTGCTGTCTTTTTTTTTTACTTATTTATAAATAAAAACAAAACCTCAAGTCTCCTTGCACGGTTCTTTTAATTCTAATTCTCATATATATCGAAAAACGTTTAAAGAATTTGAACAAAACATCAAACAATGTAAAAATGTTCTTATTCAAAGAAGATTTCCCTAGATAATAAAATGAATTAAAGGAATATCAGGCAAAAAAATAAATAAATAAATATAATAATAATACTTTTCACGTAATATAATATTTCTAGAAAAAGTAAAAAAAAAAAAAATAAACTTACTTGCGATGTGAAGTGAATAATCAAAAGCAATAAAAAGTATCAAGTAAAGACAAATACAATTTTACTTGATAGATGTTAAATTTCTGCATGGCGTAACGTATTCCAGATTATCCTTTTTTAAACAAAGTTTTCTAACACAAAGAATGCTTGGCATAGTGGCAATCACTTACATTAATTATTTAAGCAATAAAAAGCTGCGGTCTTGTGCTGTCAGCTCTTACTACACTAATTACACCTAACTGATTAATTATATTTGTAACTACTAAATCTTTCCACATCCTCAACCATAGACAACACTATACATCAAAGATACAGGCTATCTAATCATCTTCGAGCTATTTAATAATTTTTCTTTTTTTCCTATCTATTTTTAAAAGAAAAAATAATGCTTACTTTTTATTGGAATTTCTATCAATCAGGTTATTTTTCAAAGTTTGCTCAACTCCATCCTTCACACTCATGCGAAAAATAATAAAAGCTATACTTTCACTACTTTTTTTTTTACTTCTAACATAATAGTCGATTCATTAATTAGCAGGTGAGAGATACTTTGCGAAATTCTTTTCTTGATTGAATTGTTTTAATATTTTTCACCATTCAAACTTTGATTTATCTCTATGGAAACTGTCATAAATTTAAAAGATAACGTATCAGACTATTTTCTATCGAATTAACTTATTAATAAAGCTAGTGTTTATTAAATGCACCTGTTACATCCACCAGATTAATAATTATAACTTTATGTATTCATAATTAGATAACAGTAAATCACTAATGCATATAACAGATAATTAATAATTTGCAAAAATAATTATTCGGGTTTTAACGATTCATTATGGGTATAAATTGCATAATATTAAACTTATACAAGTAATATTACTGTAATTGTGTACAAAGTATATAAACAAAACTGCGATCAATCTAAGTGATAATTGTTGTTCCGTTTATAAAACGATGAATGTACATGCATAATATTGTAAAGAAAACATGACATTGCTGGTTTGTTTATTGCAAAAATTTGTAAATATATATATTTTTTTTTTTTGGTATGCATGCACATGCTGTGTAATATTTATAGCATAATTAATTTATCCTACTTACGCTATTGCACTTTTAACTTCTCTAACTTAATTTTCTTTTTTTAAAAAATTACCGAGATAATTAATTTTCATAATCAAACTCATATTTATGCCGAACTTAGATTCGAAATAGCGTTTATTTTGTAGGAAATCGCACTAGTGTGTGTCATTCATTATCAAAATTGCATCAAGCTGCATTAATACCGCTAATAGAAGAATGTTAATGGATGTGGAAAGCTGAAATAACAGTAAAAAAATAAAAAAAAAGACAGAGTGACTCGGTCGTTCGTGGATGTCGATTAGCAGTCGTTCATAAATTACAATTTATCCTTACATATTTGGTAATTAAGCTTTTGTTTTACTTTGCGGAGTTAATCAGTAAAAATAAAGATCTCGGTGAAAGTTGTTAGTTTCGTTTCCTATTCTCTAAGGTAAACAGATTATATTCCGTTGTTGGATTATTTACTTTATTAAGGATTAACGTCAAAGGAAAAGAAATTACCTCCGACATGCTCCTGTGACGTGTATCCCGCAGTGAGTTGACTCAATAGCCACAAGAAGAGAAGAAAAATAACACAAACTAGTGATTTGTCATCTGAAGTAGACAGAATGAAGGAGTAGTGTTAAAGCCAACCTATAACAGGGCGGGTCTGTATCTGATACCAACCTTACAGTCACCTAGCAGAGTGAGATTTTTTTTTTTTATTTTGTGTGATCGAATGAAATTTCATCGCAACTAACACATAGTTATATGTAAGTGGTATTAATGGAACTTTGGCATTAGGCATTCCACAGATATACGAAAATGGAATGGAACGTTTAAAAAGTAAAGTATTAAAAAAAGTAATATTACTTTGCGTAAAGTAATCCTGTTACTCAGCTGCATTAGACATATAGAAAGAGGTAAAACAGCGGTAATGTTGCTTTGTAGAAGTGAAATGATGTAGAGAGAGGCAACTTTATAATTTGATTTTTGTTTAGAGAATGAATACATTTTATATCGATCTGTCGTAATCCTCAGAATATAATGATCTACGGAGCTATAATATCTTAACAGTGAAAAATTGATTTTGGTTTTTCTAGTGAATCATTTGTTAAACTAGTAAAAATACGATTAAGACGTTTAAACGGCAAGAAGTTCGTTGTTTTCTTAAGCGATAATTTCTTAGATATTTTTATAAGAATTTCGTTTCGTTTTTCCTCGTGAATACGAATTATCTAGATTATTTTCTTGAGTTATATTTAGTTTCCTCCGTGATTTCTACTTAGTTAATGTGTTTAGCTCTCAAGAGTTCTATTCAGTTTCTTATTTCTTCTGATGATTTCTGTTTAGTTTCTTATACTATATTTCAGTTTGTTCTGATGATTGATGAGATTTACTACAAGAAAAATGAAATTTGTTTTCTTTACTTCATTTAATTACTAATTATAGTTTATTCTTCATTTTCTTTTTGCTTTTCTGTATTAAAAAAAAATCAAGTTCGCTTGTTTTTTCTTTCGAAATATGAAGGAAACAAGCGACTTTCTTGGTGTTTCGATGCATTGATAAATAAATATATATATATCATTCGATATTTCAGCATTTGTAAAAGTAAACTTTAATAATAATTTCAGCCACATATCCATATAGGATATACATCATCTAGGGAAATTAGAATTAAAGAATCGTCAAGTTGAAGTACCGGAGCACCATAAACACCTTCAGATCTTCCAAATTGAATTTAAAATCTCGTGGGTATCTCATCACATTTTAATTTAGAGAATTCTCTACATATTTATATATATTTACGATAATCTCAACGGAAATTGGCCGAACTTTCCGATAAACTCCCTGTCTCTGCTTATACCCATAGAGTTAGTGAAGTGGTGTAGAGGTAATTCGATTTCGTCGCCTCACTTATACTAAGCTAGATGGGAGAAGCTACGCTTTACGATCTCGTAATGCATGCACATGAGAACGTGATTAGTTTGTGAGCCGTATCGCTCATTGACACTAGCCAGAAGCCTGCATTCTCTGATATATTCACTACCACAGATACACTGTACAGTTTACGTCTACACTGCAGAGTAAACATTTGCATTGGGTTAGAATTTTAGATCTAGACTAATTACCCATCGCTATCTTGAAGACAAGCAAAACGAGTTAAACATTTTAAGCATTTACTTAATTAAACAAAATTATTTTAACTTTGATATATAAGCTCGAATAAATTATTACGACTTTAGTTTACTAGAAAATGTATAATTGCTCATATATATATATAATATATATTATCTCCTGACGTATTGCTCATTATGTTTACTGTTAAAATTAATAATGTATAGTGAACATGAATAAGTCATATAATATCAATCTGTTAATCAGTATCGAATGCTAAACGAATATTGGGAACTTGATATGTAAATTGAACTGTTAATCTTCATGCATTAATTATTCTTGGTGTGATATTACCATTTTAAATCGATAGTAAAAGTATCAGCATTAATAATTTGATGCCCGATATAATATATAAAACTCTTGAGGATTACCTTGCTTAAGTTTAATTTACACCATTATTAATTACCATTCTCGATATAATTTTCCTAAATTGTTCCTAATACAATTAATTCTGTCTTTAATTGGTTATATTTAGATAAATTCCGATAAAACGATAAATATTTCTTTCCTCTTCTAATGATGATCGATATATTCTTCTTAAGCTTTATACATTTTTATTGTTTTGGAAGAATAAGAGAAATATTCATCAAGCGGTACGCATCTTCATTAATGCATTAAAAATTTTCTTCGTGTCCCATCAATCAAGTTACATAATGCAAAAGATTTGGACACAGGCACTTATTCAAAAACCTCTTTCACTAAATTTTTTTGTTTGGTATGAAGAAAAAAAATAAATAAAAACAGAAACCATTTATAATTCAATCTGGATCGCTTCCATATATGATGCTTGGAGAAAACCTTCTCGAACTCTTATGATGGAAGCATCATTCTATCCAAATTAATGGACAACACTAGAGTTTTTTTCGATAATTTTGTAATATTTAAGCGGGAAAAGGCGACTTGGATTTATTTTCGCTGGACACCTTTTAATCTTTTGTTGTTGCAAACGTCAGAGATCGTTAATATCTTCACTTTCCGAGTTAGTGGATTAACGACCAAATCTTTTATGCCCACACTCTTGTCGTTATAATTAACGTAATCTGTCTCAGCTCACTTTCCTCTTCACTGCTATATCTGATAAATAAATTACACTTATATAATTCTTATATATTTATATATTTTTTTTTTCTTTTCACTTTAAACTCCCTTTCCACTTTGAATTTAAATAACTTAATGGAACTATTTCTGCACAATAAAATTTTATGTTTCATATTTAACGTGTTAACTACATCGATGACATAACATTTAAGTTTACAAAATGCAAAATTTTATTTATTGTTATTTTAAAGGTGTGAAATTTCCCGAGTGTTTAATGGTTATTGCATTTGCAAGTTTTCTATTAATAGATCATGGCAGTGTTTAGTAACCGTTCACCATGTTGGTGCGAGGTTACTCTTGAACTTTGTTCAGTTTTTTTTAATTTTATGTCCTAGTGTGCTTAAAACAACACTAAAGTTTTCATCATTAAATTGTTCTCCCGATCGGGTCGAACAGAAAATCTATTAACCATAATTTATCGAAGACTTTTGAAACAGGAGGTAATCAAAATGATATTAATAAAATGTCGAAGGTGATAGGAGGATACCTATCTCGATATATAAAAAAGGCATTTATGTTAAGTAAAGTTCTGCATACCTCTTGACCCCTTACTCTAATCGAGTTGCTAGTGTCATCCATCACAACCCAAAGCCCACTTCTCTTACACAAGCGTAGTATTTCCAGTCAGCAAGCACAGTACTCTTCCTATCTGGCTCAGACTTGCCTGCTAGAGGTAGATTGTCATGCGTTGTTAACCACAGGTCTGCACTTACCCTTAATATGCACTGGTAATTTCAAAGTTTGCGGTACAGGCTATTCTGTCTTTCTCTGTTACCTATTCTTGTTCAACTAGCTGTGAGTTATTGTGAAGAATTTTTTTTTTCTTTTCTTCTCTTTGTTCCGATAACAAGGAAGATTTCTAAAACTGGACGGGACTTTATATCTTCAAGACGTGTTAATCCTCAGATAAATGAAGTAATTTCTTTACTTCTATATGCATTTTAACTGTAGACAATTACCTCCTTGTAATTTGTTGTAATCGCGGATTACTTAACAAATAGCAAAGAAACTTTTTCTATGAGAATAATCCTTTTAAAACGTAATGAACTTTGTTGCAAATTACTAAAATTTGTTAATTTTTAAACTGGATAATCGTAGTAATTAATTTAATTCACCTTAATTACTAGAACTAGAATATTGTAGAATTTAAAAATGAATGATATATAATTTTCTTTTGTTATTTACCTTATTTATAAACTTATAATTAAACTTATTACTTGTTTTTTACTATACATAAATCTCTTGTAACATTTGGAAATATAAGTTTTTCTACCATAAAAAAAAATACGGATATAGAATGGAAAATATAAAAAAGTAGTAAAAAATATTTACTTTTATTCAGTCTTTCTCAAGGAAGAAAAGATAAAAATGTTTCCTTCTGTAAACATTTTTATATAAGAGTAGAATGTCGTAGAAAATTTAATTTGGATTTTTTCCTAAAGTTATAAAATGTAAGTTCTAGAGAGAGAGAGAGAGAGGCTGTGCTTTTCTGTTTGTATATGCAGAAAAAATAGATTTCCCCCCTCTACATTTTAAACAGATTTAAACTAATTAATGTTTACATTATAAATATTATCATAACAACCATCCACATCACTCAAATTTTCCGTGAACTTAAAAAAATATTTTTTTTTTTCTAAAGCCGTAAAACTTAAAATCTGTGTTTAATCTTAATTTTGTTTATTTACGTAATTTATATTTTGTAAACCACTATAAAATAAATATTCCAACAAACTTATAACTCTTAAATATATCGAAAAAAATCCATTATAAATCTCTTTAATACATGGTTATGAACGTCGTCTCGCATCTAGCCAACTACTAAGTGCCATAAAATCGCATCCACAATTAGCAATTGAACTGTTTTAGCGCCCAAAAATGCGTAAACGTCTTTAAATTTTATTACAGAAATATGATTTAGGTTATTTTTACTACATTTCTATTATTCATCCGTACTGCACACCAAAAAATTTTCTGCGTCATTCATTTAATTACTTCATAGTTCGGTAGATAGAATGAACGGGGGGGAAAAAAAGAAAAAACTTTTTGCGAATAAAATTCTCACAGCGGAATATTAATCAATCGAGAGAGATGAGTTTGAATAAAACAAAATTCTAGATAAAGCAACAGTTTTAAGTTGCAACGTTAAAAGCTGAAAATATTGATGCCAGTACAGGAAATAGTATACATTAAGCCAAGAAATAAACGAGTTTATTTCTACTCTCTTTATGGCACTATAACTTACTACTAAATGTAGTTTAGGGCGAATTTGATTAAACCATGACGTGATACTGGGATTTTCTAAATGAAAGTTGACCACCTGGTATAACTCTCCAGAGAAACAAATTCACATCCCTTTTATTCTATCCAGCAAATAAATGTTTATTGCTTACATAATAACAATATATTATTTTCTAAGATTCTTGTTAAGATGCTAATTATCACGCTTGAATTATCATAGTTAAGATGGGATAAATTCTTTTACGATTCTTTAAAATATTTATATCTGTTAGGCAAAGATGTCAGACGCGATTTTAATCTTAATCCCACATTTTACACGTTTTCTTTCTCTGTCAGGAGAACCATAAAGATAACAATAAAATCTGTATTTTGTTGTCATCCTACTTCGATTACTGCTCCCCTTTTTTTTTGTTACACATTAAAACCTCTTTTCTTGTTTAAAATTGTAATTTTTGAACTTTAGTGAATGAATGTTTACATTTAGATCCGTTTTAATTGTTTGATCTATTATCGTTCTAACCCAAATTGCTAATGTAATAGCATACTTAAGAACTAACTCCATACGATTAAGTGAATTTTTAACAATAAAAAAAAAAAAGTTAAAGTAAACATAAATTTCCACTGTAAAACTTTTCTATTTATCTTTAACCTTAGTTTAAGAATAGTTTTCGAAAATATTTACTTAATTTTAGTAATTAAAAATTATTTAATTATTTTAATTGTGCAAAACCATGTGCACATCATTATTTTGGCAGGCTATAAACAGTGTTTTAATAATGTCAAAGATACACGACTTTCCTGTAGAATTATACATGCTTAAACTAGCAGATGTATTCGTAAATTCTTCTGTTATACATCTATGAAATTCTTAATTCGTGTTACTAGTTTTAATAATTTAATACCGGAATAATTTCACTCGAAAGATTCCCGTGTTCGATAAAGTATTAAAGACTAAACGAATTCATAATTTCTCACGTTTTATAGCAAAAAAAAAGTAAGAAAAATTATGTTGGAATTCGAAGAAAATTCTTTGACTAACCTGCCATTTATGTCTGTCAAAAAAAATGTCACATAAATTTGAAAATGTCACGTAAATTCTGCTGTCCTCGTTTAGAAATTATCATCATTCCATCTGCTCGAATAAACGTTCGGAGGAAAATTCATTTATTATTAATTTCTAAAATATTGATTACTTTCATGATAAATCCATACTTGTTAAGAAATATAATAATTTATTCTCCTTTCGTTTTCTTTATAAAATTTTAGATAAATAGTAAGAATTAATCAAAAAATAAAGAAGATAAAAGTTTGTGTCTCGAATATTTTTTTTTATTCATTATTAATCTTCTAATTATCAAACTTAGAAAAAATTTTTAATGATAGAATTCATACATTTATTTAATTTTTATGATTAAAATTTTATACATAATGATATTTTTTCCATTCATCAAATTTTAATAAAATCCCAGAAAGACAAAAAATAAATAATATTTTTTTTTTTTTTTAGAAAAATGTTTCTAAAGTCAACATTCAAAAGGACAGTTGATAATTTTTTATCTGAAAAAGATTTTCTGAATGAAATATTCGAATGAATGCAACTACTTTCATATTCTATTCTCCTGCATTATAATAAATGCTGAAAACGTCACTGTCGTTGTCAACTCAACGTCATCATACGTTGACAGTCTGCACGGCGAAAATGCAGATTGTCAAAAGTATGTCGTAGCTTATCAATAGCTGCTACCTTTGCGAGCTTACAGGTTGTTTAAACCCATCTTTATAGATGGTTTCGATTATCGCGATTAATAAATAAATAAATAAATAAAAAATATTCGAGAAAATCGTGCAAAGATTTTAAATTTAGAAAAATATAAATAATCTCTCTTATTTGTTTAAGAAGGAAAAGTTTTGTTGGTCTTACACGATCAAGAGATTAATATTTTCACAAGGAATGCTAAACATTGATCGATACATTACTAGTTTGATGAATTCGTCAACTAGTATGATGATCCACTTGGCTAAACAAGATTCTACAATATTAAATTAATTTTGAAGATTAAATCATTTATAATGTTCCGAACAGTAAACATGTTTACATTTTAACTCCTTCTGACTTTTCTTCTTAAATCAAAAAATCGGCCATATTTTTTATTTACTTATTGTAAGAATATGGGAACAGAGAAATGATGAAAATATTCAAAAAAAATATATAATTTATGAACAAAATATGTAAAGAAAGGCTAAAAAATAATCATATAAAAAGTAAGTGAATTTTTAAAAATTCAATTTGTTTCTTCTTTAAAAAAAACCAACATCTCTACCACGAAAAAACTTAGTTAATATAATAACATAAAACGCTTAAGAAAACTTTTCTGCATTAAATTAAAGAACTTATGATAAGCTTTATTCGTGATGAGAAAAAGTAAAAACCATCGTAATGCAAACTTATTCTAATTCATTAATTTGTATGACTGAGGTTGCGTAATGCAATCTGTTTATGGCAGTTGCTTGAAAGAAATGCATAGAGCAGTCTCGATTTTTGCCCTTCTTTCAACTCACCAGTTGATCGACTATCATTTAAGAGTGAATAGACCTGTGAGGAATGAGAAAGCTTTGACACATACCAATGTCCTGACCACATTCTTTCAGCTGTTATATCTTCCCAGATGATTGCTTAGAGTTTCCCTCTTATTTCTTGCCATATTTGCATATTTATAAAACACAGAACTATTTGCATGTTTATGAAATGGGGAGAAGAGGCATGCCACTACTAAAATTGTTCAAACCAATGGGTTTTCCTAATTTCCATGTCAACACGCAAAAGGCTATGAGAATCTTTGACCTTGTATGAAAATCAGTGATTCGGAAAATTGAAGCTGTATGGATAGGGCAAAAAACAATGAACTCCTCTTAAAATTTAATTTTACTACGTATACTAATTAAAAAAAAAAAGAGAAGTGCAGATAATTTTCTTGTATGAATTATCCTCATTATCCTGTTTACTTAATTTTCAAAAAAATTTTTTTTTCCTTTAACTCTACTTAAGAAAAAAAAATCTAAAAAAAATTTATCCGAGAAAACTCAATTTTTATTAAGTAAACATTGGTAACACCATTTTAACGTTTTATAAATAGGTATAGGTAGTGCTTGCACAGCTTAAATTTATAAAAATAAAATAAAATAAAATTAATTACAAGAAACTAATATTTGTAAGGCAAAAAATTGAATTTTCTTTTTTTTTTACTAAGAAATTTAACGTAAAAATCTGCTTATTATTATTATTTTTTTTTATGGTAGAAAAATAATCTTCTTGATTATTTTGCGTGAGCTATGTTATTTTTAACCACGTGAAATTTCTCAGAATAAATCCATTAAAATCTATAAACGTGACAGTTTATAATAAACATTACATGTAGCACACATTAAATTTCCTCGCACTAAAAATCAATTAAGTAATTTTCTTCTTCAAAAAAACTATAAAAAAAAATTAAATAAATAAATATAAATATCTATATTAAATATATAACATCCTCTTAAAAATATTTATTTATTTTTATGATTTATTTTTTTACTTAATTTTTTTTTAATAAATTACATCCTGCTACTTTAAAGGTAGTTAAAAATTATTTAACCACTTTAAAATAATTTACAATTTTTTTTTTATGATTGTTACTATAATAGCATTATAAATTCGATATAATTTATCATTGTATATAATAATAGTAATTTATTTTAAAAAATTTTTGTTTTACTGACATAAATTATCCTATTTAGTGTAAAGATATTAAGTAACATTAATAGAAAATTAATATAGCAGAAAATATTATCTAAAATCTAAGTAGAGAGAAAATTGTTATAATGAGTTATAAATTGGGATAAAATATTAATCACTTTGTGTACATCATAACAGCAAATTTTTATATAATTAAGTGTGATAAATAATATAAAATTTGTGAGAAAAGGTAAATTTTAAGATATTTTTTATCACTAGTTTAAAAAAAAAAAAAACATTGTGGTTCATTAATTAAAATTATTTTATTAAACTGTATAATAAATTATTAATTTATCGTTAATTCTATTAAAAATTATATTAAAAAAAAAGTTAAACTTTCAAAATAATCCATCTGGTTGTCTGTCAGTACGTCTTCACTAATATATTTTTTTAAAATTAATTGATAGACTCTTTAATTAAATTTAATAAGATTGTTTTTCCATTAAAGACGAACTTAAACACGCATGGTTAGACATTTAAAAATGGCGGCAAGTTTAAACTTTCAGAGTCTTTTCTCCCCTTTCGCTTTTAAACTAATTGATAAATTTTTATAAAATTCGGTGGAGAAGTTGTGACATTGAAGATGACATCGATACCATACTTTCTAATCTCGCATCTTCAATCATTCCTAAATGACGGAAGTGTCTCGAAAGTAAGACATTAGTTCTTTCTAACTGCTTATTTTTATTTTTTAAATTCCTGAAGAGATTTTTTTTTATTAACAATCTTCCTAGTTTTTAAAATATTATCTTTTAAAAAACATGAAACATAAATTTGTTTAAGAACATAGTCAAAATCTATTAAGTGTGAAAAACACTTTTTTTGGAAAGGTATGACTATTTTATCAAAATATATACTTATAAAGAATTTAATGGTCTTGTAAGACCATTAAATTCTTTATAAGTATATATTTGTAAGGCCACATGATGTAGCCATTATATGTCTTTGATACGGAAACACATAGAACCACTCTATCCTACATAAACCACTTTTTTCTCTTTCGTTGATATCCCCATACACGAAAAAACATATAAAAAATTCACAGTTAAAAATATTTTCTACGTAGATTTTTTTATAAACACCTTGCAAGTCAGATTAAATTACCTACTTCATTATCTTTATAAAACTATTAAGTTATTAAATATTCCTTAACTTCATGCCGGAAAAATATTTTTCAATTTTTAACTATATTTATGGATAAGTTATCACTTTGCTGTTTAAGTAAAATTAATGAAATTATTCAAGAATTTATCTAAATCTTTCTTCTTCTTCTTCTTCGATAATCTAATCATTTTAATTTTTAAAAAAATATTTTATTGAATAAGTTATGCTGATGATAAATTATGCAGATATCTTCTTCGGAAAATATTTAGATAAAAAATCTAAATTTTTTTTTTTTTATTACTTTAAAAATTCTGGATTAATGTTATTCCTCCAAAAATTTAAAAGAGAAAAAAAAAAAAAAATGGAGGAATAACATTCTCTCGACGGAAGAAAGTTAAAAATTACAGATAGAATTATTATAAACATGTATATCGTTAATAAAAATTATGATACGTTTATTTACTCTGTAAATGTTTATCATAAAAATTGTAAAAAAAAAAACATATTCATATTTTAAACTATACATTTTTTTATTATTATTAATATGGGTTATTCTATAATATAAAAATATTATTTTCTTTCGGTGTAATGTTGTTATGTGGAAGAACATATTGAATAATTCAAAAGGATTCTTCTAATCTTATTTTATTCTTTATATCATTTTGTAAGGTTTCTATAAAGTTTTAACTTATTAAATTAAAGAGAAAGATGCAATGTCATGAATATTTGAATAGTTCTTTTTAGCAAATTTATAACTTTTTTTTTTTTAAATAATATTAAATAAAGAGCTAAACATCTTTCTTTCGAGAATGGAAAGAACAAAATTCGCATTAAAAAATTTTTCCATTTTTTTTTATCTCTTAAAGAAAAAAAAGGTCATTCTAACGAGGATAAATCCCACACTGTATTATTATAAAATGTATATCTTCCGAAATGATTATTCCATTATTAAAATAAATGATATAAAAACATAACTTTAAATCTTTTTCTTAAATTATATTATCTATAATGTTGTTGTTGTTGTTGTTTTTCTTCTTCTTCTACAAACTATTTAGATAAATGTGTAGATATGAAGCGTCCAGATATGAAAAGTTGTAGCCAAAGGCGATAGAGTACGTTTAAGATATTTTGCCTGGAATACCTCTGATCGTTAAAGTTTATTTTAAAACACAATAAAAGAAATAAAGAAGAATAGAAGCAATATCCAAGGTACTTTCGTCTTGTTGAGCAAGACATCTATACCTTGCGGGTTATACATAAAACATCAAGTAGAGGACGGGATCATTCGGAAATTTTCATAATCTGTAAGTCCTGCTTGGAAAGAAAAATGAAAACAAAAGTTAAAAGAAATACTGAGAAAAGAAAAATCTCATGGAAACAGTTTCTATCCATCTCTGCATTTTCACTCCGTTTGCAGCTTTCCAGATTGCAGTTTTAAACTTTTTAGTAGACTATCGATAAATCCGTCAGCAGAAGGTAATAAGAAAACCTTTTTGTCTCGAAAATCTGTTCCTTTACGTTTTGTGGCCTACAAATCTACCTTATAAACTTCTTGTAAAAAGATATCTTACTGTATGAATGTTTGGCATTTTTTTTTACCATCGTTAAAAATAAAAATTCCTAACTTAAATGATTTTCTTCCACACACTAGTTTTGTTATAAACTCTTAATAGACGTTTAAAGAGGAAATGAAACAAAAGTTTATATTTATTTAATTTATTTTTATTTTTTTTTCACTTTATTTTTCTTTACTCTGTTGTGACTCGAGGGAATTTGGTTCCTCTAGTTTTCCGCTCGAAAAAGTTTTTTTTTTTGGGAGGAAAAAGAAAGAATTTTTGCAAAAACTTCAACTTCGCCTTAAGAACTTCAACCACACGCTTCAAAATCTGAAACTTGGTGTCAATCACAAAAAAATATCACGGATTTTGGTGATTGACAAAATGCCAATCTTAAAAACGTCTTTCTGACGAATTTTCTTTTAATTGACGTTTAAAAATGTCTATCATAATAATTAAAAAAGTAAACTATTTAACAAATAAAAAAAAAAGATTTTTATCTTTTAAAAATATTTTAAATGCGATAACCATACATATTTTTGATACCAAGCAAACATGTAGAGTATTGAAGTGTTTCTGTCGAAAATTTTTCAGAAAATCTGAATATCTAAGGAAAACATGTCTCGCAACACATAATATTGAATTTTATGCAAATTTGATTGTATTTTATGATATGTATTTATTTTTTTAATTTCTTCTTCTATTATTGCACAATCTCTTATAGATCTGTAAATCAATAATCCAGTCTTATCGATATTTTCAGTATTGTTTTATATTGTCAAAATATTCAATAATTCTGAAATTTAGACTATGAATTATTCATGATAAAGCAACATAAAGGATTCTATTTTTATTCTTTCTGCCTAAAACTGAATAAGACATTGATAATTATCAAAAATACAATCAAGTCTTGTAGTGCTGCACTTAACTAGAACATCTGCCAATAGCATGTTTAGAGAGAATGTCAACGCGAAAACAACATAGTGAAACTTCCAATAATTCCCATTAAAGAATGTCACAAAGACCTGTTCTTCCATCACAGCGACACGATTTTCATCAAATTTTGTCAGAAACATGTTTTCGTTTAATTTCCCAGCAGGAATATTTTTCTTGGCTATTCAGCTTGTATGTCGTCCTGTCTTAGATAATTGTCTACTTCACCCCTAGAAATCTTCTAAGTGTAGATTGCTGCAGAGTTAATCGAGAAGTTTAGAAGAAGAAATTAGACAGTAAGCCACATCATCGATCCTAACCTGATTGTGGTCCGCTTATCAACTACAAGAAAACAAACTAACTTTTAACAATTGTTCTTAATTTGTTTGATCCAAGACTTTGTTGTTTTATAAAAAAGTAATAATGAAGACAGATTTGGGTTTTTTTTTTTTCCTTTTATCTACTCGAAATATGATTGTAAAGATATAAAATTTCGTATAGCGTGTAAGAAAACGATAAACAGAGCTCTCAAATATCATCAAAAACGATATAAACTTAAAAAAATTAAATGTTAACAATCAAAAGTTTTAGATGTTTTTATCATTAAAAAAATGTTGATTTTTTTAACAACCATCACTTTTTTGATGATTGCTTTAATTGACATCAATAAATATCGTGATTTTCTTCCATTTTTTTCGTTATTTTGCTTACTAGTAACGAAAAAACCAAACTGAACTATTTTTAACTCTATTTGTAAAGAATGGATGCTATTAATCACTCAAAACATTCAAAAGTTTGGTTAAATAACCTTTCAAAATTTGAGTTATTCTACAGAATTACTAACAACTTTTATCAATATTTAGTCAATTTATCTTTTGGTTTGGCAGTATCTTTTCCATCAATAAAATTTTCATTACTCTGCTGCTTACGTATATAGACATATATACGGAACTGATTTATTAAAGTAAGCTTATTTATTATAGTAAATAAATAGGATATTACCAGAAAATTTTCTTCATTAAAAGAAACTACTTTTCCTCGTCCAATTACCTTTTTCCTCTTAAGAAACTTATGAAGAGGTTGGTTACATCTTTTTTGGCAAAGTATTTTGTTGTTCATAATATAACATTCCCTGGGGCAAACATGTTTCTTATTCATTAGAAAAAATATAAAAAATATAGTTTTATATACATATAATCAGTTCGTCTTCATTTATTTCATTAGTTAGTTATTTAAAATGGGAAAAAAATAACTCCCATTTAATATTTGTTAACAACTCAATTCGTTTGTTGGTTTTAAAGATAAGAAACGTCACAATTTAATGTTGTTACGATGATTAAACTATCTTATTTTAAGAAAATTATGGACTTTCATGGTAATGAGTATCAAACTATAATTAGAGTTATTTTCCATGAACTATATATGAAGGAAAAGTTAAGAAAAAACTAATAAACCCTTTAATTAACTAGAAATGATTAATGTATGCTAATTTTAGCGATTACCGCTCTGTAGCAATTTACTCTTTAAGTTTAAGAATCGAGATCATTAGAGGGAAGAAATTGTTTCGGAATGAAAATATATCACGACAATACCCTGATAAAAAGAAAACTTCTGAAAGTAGAGATTTCA
>WUQG02004000.1:0-12201 GCA_011317285.2 Androctonus mauritanicus | reverse complement strand
ATGTTGAGGTGTACGAATACTTTTTACACTCACTGTATATATACATATATATGCACTATGTAATTGTGAAACAAACAAGTAGGTGAGGGGACAGGACGAGAAGTTATGTATTTTACGAATTTATGTAAATTAAGTTTACGTAAATCGGGGTATTATTGTATTAAAAATTATTACACTATAATAAATATTTTTTACGCATAAGAACTTTATTTATATAGAATATGGTATATTGTTTTGTAATATTAACTGTAAGTAGAAATTATTTATAAATTAGACTGTTATGAAAATGAGATGGCGTACCAAGTTTTTATGAAAAAAAGAGGGCACAAACACAGAAAGTTGGGAAACCACTGGGTTATAGGAATGCGTCAACAATATGTGAATATTTTTTCTTTATTCCTAGACACAATAGAAATGTTAAAAATATCTTTATGAATTTATTAATGATCATTAAAGAAATTCATTGATTCAATAAATATTTTACAATAACCTTATAAATGAAATTACTTTATCATCAATACCTTTGATGATCAGTGTATAGGAAAATTTGATTGGACTGTTGCTCTGAAATGTTTGATCGCATAAAGAAAAACAAAAACATTAATAAAAGGTGCTAACAAATTAATATACAAGAATAAATATACATTTAATTTAATTATCTGAATTTTTTTAAATTTGTTATTTTGTTTAGATTTTGAAAATTGAAAGGGATGTTTATTTATGTTAATACAAATTTTAATAAAAATTATAGTAATTTTCGGGAGATGATATATCTATTGAAAAATACATAAAAATCTGTCAGTAAAAGAGTATTAAAATAATAATAATAAGCTATACAAATTAACCAAAATAAAAATGTGAAATATAATTTATAATACAGTACTATAAAACGTCAGATGATGATGAAAATTCCGACATAAAAATGTGAAACCTCCTCTAATAATTTATGAAATAATAAAATTATATAGAATATAAATAGAGATAATATCAAGAATAAATAAATAATTTCCTAATATATACGTTAAGAAAAATAATATATAGCCTAGTATTTTATAAATTATGCAATCAGTTCTAATTATAAAACAGATGAGTCAGATGCTGCTCTCTAATGGCAAAATAAAATAAAATCCTTCAATAAAACGATGATTATACAAAAAATATTTCAATAGATTAAAAGATAATAAAAGTACTGAGAAAATATAAAATTAAGATTTTTAAATATAAGCTACCTTTCTAACATGATAACAGCCAGAGCTGAGGAGCTCTTTAAATAAATAAATGAGTTGCACGCTGTTTTTTCTTTGTTTATATAGTATATGATAAGTTAGATATAAATATACTGAAAATAATAACAAAAACAAAATTAATAGAAGACAAAAATATCAGATGCAATATTAAACACATTGTCTTATTACCAGCACAAAAGAACACGTGTAACAGACGAATATTGTTTACACAATTTTATTGTATATTTAATAAATATAGTGGTGAATATTTTATACTGCCATCGCTGATAAAAATATAAAATAAAATATAAATTTTATATAAATACAAATATAATGAGATATACCTCTACCTACATATAACTTCAATACTATATTTTGAAATAGAAATATATATATATATATTTTTTTTTGTTATTCTAGTTAATCTTTAAAAGCTTGGAAACCTTAACAGGATTACGCATGCTTAAGCAACAACTCTGAATTCAAGTACGTAATAGTATAGAGTTCAAAGTCATTATAATAGCTCTATTTCCTTATACATAGTTATGGAAACTCTTAAAATGCTCCAGAAAAAAAATATTAAGGGACAAAAAAATAAAATATCATTAAAAAAATATTTTATATATTTTTTAATGATATTTTGTGATATTCTATATATTTTATATTTTTTTATACTTTGGAAAAAATATATTTTGTTTTTGAGAGAGTGAAGGAATTTTAATTGCTGATTAATGGCAGATTTATATTTGTTTGTACTGTACTTGTCTGGTATGAGACCTCGCACTCACTTGATTAGGTGCAGGGAAAGAGGCCATTTCTATATCGTCTGTGTAATATTTGTAGTTTTGTAGAATAAAATTAAAAAATAAAATTGTGTCTCATTTTCATTTATCTACAAGCTTTAAGACATCATACAGAATACGATATATTTTAAATATATATATATATTTAAAATATTTTTGTGATATATAAATAATTTATATTTATTCTGTATGATGATGTTACTTGTTGATGATAATTTATATAGATATAGTTATTTATTTTTTTATATAAATAACTAAGTAATAACTATTTTTATAAAAAAAAATGAATAAAAAAATATTTTATTAATTATATAAATATCTTAATTAAAAAATAATATTCATAGGAACCATCGTCTCCCTACTGGAAATTTCGTTTTAAATAAACTTAAATATCTGGAGTATATAAGATGATTTAAATGCTGCAATCATTACACTTTATTGTGCAATCAAAACTGCAAATTGTATTTCAAATTAAGGATAAATCTTAATAAAATATACCAACTTCTAATAAATTATTTATCATATTTAGAAATTTTCAGAATTATATTTATGATTTTCTAAAGTTTAATATATGAGAGTCGAGCAATTTTTCAGTTTAGAAATTTTTTCGAATTTTTCAAATTCTTTTGGCAAACATAATGATTATAGAGAAACCGAACACGTATGTAATATTAAAATAAAAGAAGAGAGCAAACATAAACGCGGTGAAGAACATGTTTTCCTAGAAGTGTACAGGTAAATGCGTGATACCAGAAAATAAAACAGTAAAGAGATAAAAATTATATTTTTCTTTGCCAAAGAAACATGTTATTATAATGAAATTACTATATTTTTTATTTAATAATCGATTTGTTTGCATTGGTGATGACGTTTTCCAATATAATGTTGAAAATAATGTTAAAACGATTAAGAAATTATTATATTGAAGCCACATTTCAAATATTGGAAAGAGAAGAATTCAAAACATCATTTGTCTTTCTAAAAATCGATTTACTAGCAAGCCTATAAAAAATACCTTGTAAGCTAGCTTTCTTTAAAAATATTTGTTTTTTATAGTATATTGTGTTTATAATGTTGTCATTATGTTTATTTTTCCTTTTCTTTTAGTAAAATCAATTTTATACGTAAATTTAAAAGAAATGGCTTACAGATTCGGAAAGAAATAGGGTGAAGAATTAAAGATGAAGGAGGAACGAAGTTCAAGGTCAAATACAAAACAGAATGTTTATGCAATTATTAAAAAGGATAGAGGTGCAATTACAAAGTTTAAATATTCCTTTCAACAACAAATCCGTTTTCTCACAGAAAGATCGATTTTATTCAGATGTATTTAAAAGATAATAACAAAAATTTAAATTGAAAAAAACTGAGTAACTCGTTATCTTATCAGATGATCTATAATAATTTAGAAAATTTTATTTGAAATACAATCTATAATATAGACGATAAGCCGATTTAAAATAAGTCATCGTTTCGTAGACGACCGATCGATAAAAGGGCACTTTATCATACAAATCAAAGAGCCTTACATTCGAAAATTAGGATGATGCCAAAGAAACATGAACATAGCTATATTATCTTCTAAAATTATCTGAAGTAATGTTACAGTTTAAGTAGTTTTTTAATTTAACAACAGAATCAACAATATGTTTACTACATATTTTCTAACTGAATTTAGATTTTTCTCTTAGTTTTTTATTTGTCAAATAGAGCATTATATTCAGTCATTCGAGTTTCCTCTAATTTTTAAAAATTACCTCCAATTTCGAAATAATTAACTTTTAAGTTAATTATTTCGAATGTTTTCGAATATATGAATGTTTTCGAATGTTTATTACTATAATTAACTTTTAAATTAATTATTTCAAAATTGGAGACAATTTTAAAAATTAAATAATAATAATAGTTATTGTTATTAATTTTAACAACAATAATAATATTAATAACTATATTAAAATAATAATAATAATAATAATTATTATTATTATTATTATTATTATTTAAAAACAGAGTTTAATTTCCTTAAATATCTCGCGTAAAAGGCCATCGGTGTCGAAATCAATATTTGTCATGTACATTCGTAACATTCTTCGACCACAATAATTCAAATCAAGTTGAAAATGCCAAATCGAACAATTACGACTTAATCGATAAATTGTAAACACGTCAGTTTGCCATTTAGTAAGAACTTGACGAAAAGTTTGATATTTCGTCCAAACTTTTAGTAAGAACTTGACGAAAAGTTTGGACGAAATATCTTGTGATCATTACGTAGGGTCCGAAAGTTCAAAGTGTCACGGACGTGTTATTCGCTCGAACAATTCCGTCATCAAAATCGATAGTCTTAACGTGTTTGTTTTGTATGTCATCACTTGTTATTTGCCGATACAAAATAACACTGCCAAATATAATAGTTTGTTTAGGCCGAACGCTTCAATGAATTCTATTAAATTTTTTCTATTTTTGTTAATGTATGTGGTTACGTGACTAGTAAAAAAATACATTCTTTGGAATGGTAATCAATACTACACATTAGACATTTAATTATTGTTGTTATTATTCGGCGAGCCACGATGTCAATTATTAAAAGAGTCTCGTTTTTATTTAGAGCACCAATTTAATATTATTAAATGAAGAAAAATTCGAAGTTTTCGTATCTACGAGTTGCACGAAACAAATATTTATCGTGGCCGATAAGGCATCTTATCTTCTCTCGTGTTCCAGCAACGAGTAAACATCGATACGGTTATACGCGATAACTAATTCGCTTTTTATTGAATTGAGCTTGAAATAATATAAATTACGAGATGAAATCATCGTAAGAAAAGAAAAAAAATTAAATGAAAATTTATTCGATTATATCATTATATATTTCAAAAACAAAATTAATAAATTTTTAAAAATCGTCATAATTGAATACATACCTGTCCTTTTGGCAGAGAATCTGGACATCGGGGATCTTCGGAAGAGAAGTGATTTCCAAATCCACTCAGATACTGAAACAGAAATAAATTCTGGTTAATTTTTACATATTTCCAGTGACTAAATAAATAAATACGCAATAAATATCCTGAGATACAATTAACTCCCGATTAACTGTCCCCTATGGAACAAGCATTCAAATCGGATAAACAAATGGTCGGTTAAACCGAAAATACATGAAAAATGCCATTTGTAAATTGTAGATTAAACTAAATATATATATTATATGTAAATGTCTATTAATTTAAACATTTATTTAGATTTAAAAAAGATCAGTAATCTTCATTAGTCTTTTTGATTAATTATTTTTTTCTGAAGGAAAAGCACATCCTTTTTGATAATAATTATAAATCAGTGGCAAATGAATTATTTTTTGTTTGTTATACAGTTTCAAACACAATCTTTCCTTTCGAATGATTTTTTTTTTTCATTTTTATCTCCGCACATAACTCGACGGAAATATGGCTGATTAAAGAAAATAGAATAAGATAAGAGAAGGTCTACTATATATTATTAATGAATATAAAAAACAGGAAGGAAATTTTGCTAAATAGAATAAATTACAGTTGAGGTTAAGACACGAGCCACACTATCGAACCGCTCACGGTTCGATCATGCTCCACTCTTAGTCCGGTCATTTTACAAAGTATTCGCATATTCGCTCACAAATAAGTCTGAAACCGGTTTCCAGGTTAGACGTAATCGCTTGTGTGCAGTAGAAAATGATATTAAATTTTTCATTCGAAAAATTAGTAGTTATGACTATCCTTCTCGATGACACTGTTTATACTATGAGACTGTTACTCGTAGTGTAAACAGGTTCGTTACAAACAATACAGAAATATTTGACCGGAGCGAGACCGTCGAACCGTCAGCGGCTCAGTAGTGTGGATCGGGCCTAAAGAAACAAATTTCAAATTTGCTCTGTTAGATTAGAATATATATTTCTCGGAGATTAGAATGTATGGTTTTCTGAAAATTATTAAATAAATGGTCTTTATGTTACTTATTCGACATTTATAGTCTATTATTGTATTGAATATCTGAACGGCCGAAGGAAAATGCATAATAAATCTAAATTCATAGGCATATATACGGGGTGTGCCGGATATGCCATGAATATTATTATATAATTGAATATCTAATAAATGTTTGCCATAAAAAATAAATAATAACGTTCCTTAGGTGTGCCCATTTAATGAAATGCACGCCGCACGTTTATGGATAATTTATCATTAAATTATATACAGTGATAAATTCTTTGGAATAATTTGGAATATATTTATGAATATGTAAAATCTGTGACTTAAGGATTAGTGTTAAGTCACAAATTAGAAGTTTCTATTGCATTTTATAAAACTAGGCTATGATGCCTACTTTAGTTAATACAAATTTATTGAACTGAGAAATATTATTAATGAAACTTGATAACTTATAAAAATGATTTCGTCATTAGACAAAATTTAAACCAAGCACAACTTTTTAAAAGAAAGAACAATTTTATCTGATCTCAATAAATGCAGTTCAGAACTGGATTCCCATATTCTTTTGGTGAAAATATTTAAAAATTTCTCTCTCTAAACTTTTATTTTCTTATTTATAATTTTTTCACGATAGTCTGTTTGATAGCATGAATATTGTAAGCGGAAGTGAAATATTCGCAATATATTATTTTTTTAAATTAAGAAATGGATTGTCAGACTCACCTGTAACTTTTCTTCCATTCTGTGTTTTGCTAACTTAAAGAATGGCTGACTACGTATCGCACTCTTTCACCTCTAACCCAAACCAAAGTCCTTCTTTGAACTTTATCCTCTGTTAAACGTTTGAAAATAAACCGGATTTTGCTCAAATGATTCGATGACGTAATTGCACAGATTGCGTTATAAACAGAAAACCACATAATGTAATACAGTATAGTAATAAATTTTCTAATAACTTGTGAGGGAAAATTCAGTTCTGAGTAAAAACCAAATCGAAGAAATTTAAAATATCATAATTTATATATAAACAGTGAATTTTTAAAATCCGTTCTTTGCATTCAACGATTAAATTATAAATTTATAATTTAATCGTTAGCCTTAGTTACTCGAATTTATCGAATTTGGATAAATATAGTTAATTTACCGATAAAATTATGTTAATAAGCTTAATCAAAATATCCTAGAAATGCTGAGATGCAAAGTAGGAGACTGTGTAATATTTTCTATGTAAAAATAATCATTCTCTCGTCATATATAACAATAGAATCCACCTCCGATACATAACGTTTCTTCGACAGCAGAAATACTAATTCTGTACTTACCAATATACTGGAAAGACCAGTATATAGAAGGTAAGAAAACAAATTGCGCCATCAAATACTGTTTAGTGCTTTAATCATTGTGTGCACCCAACCGGGAAAAATGCTGCCAACCTTTTTCTGTTGCCTTGGAAAATTTCTATCAAAACAATAGAAAAGACTGTAATTTTTGGTAATTGCCGTAAAAGTGATAAAATATGGAATAATAGGAGACCTAACACAATTTCTTAACAATAGAGTGTTAAGTAGACTGCAGGATAAATACATAACAAGGCAAAAAATAATGTGCTCCTTTGTTTGGCGTTACTAAATTAAAATCATTTTTAGAATTCATCTGTTTCAAATGCATTCAAATTAGATTTATATATAAGATAAAAATTAGAATAAAAAATAAAACTTGGATTGCACAGAGCAGCAAAATAAAACATATCATAATCTAATATGTTTATTTTTTGCTGCTTTTTCTCTATATTTCGAAAAAATCTTACGTTTCCCGTATTCATTAGTTGGATGCCGCTTTCACTGTTTAGCATGGTTGTTTTAAATCAGGGATGCACAGACTTGTTAAGACCAAGGGCAGCATAGTTCACTGTGACTTATAGAAGGTCCACCAAAAAACCACGAAAGTTGTATATCATATCATGTTTATTAATTATATGTTATAAAGAAATTTAATCAAAAGTAAACAAAGAATTTTTAATTGGATGCGTGACATTGCATTGATTTAACAATTTTTTTTAGTGCTACGTTCGACATTTGTAGTAGCCAAATGCAAAATTGATTCTAAATTTTTATTAGTTAAGCGGCAGTGCTACCTGATGTGCATGTGCAATTTTTTCTTAAATTACCTATTTCACAACATAAATACAGTAAAAATAAAAAATGCTTATTATTATAAATATGATTGTTATTTTTTCCTTATTGTTTGAAAACATTATTATGGAACCACTGTAAAAATAATTTCACATCAGAAAAATATTATTTGAAAATGCATTGTTCAAAACTACAAGTAATATTTCGTTGATTGCATGACTTGTTAAAATAACATAGTGAGGCGGGCTGCCAATAAATCAATGGAGGACCGAATGAGGCCCGCGGTCTTTGCATCACTGTTTTAAACGAACAAAAAATAGTTCTCTGAACAAATATTTACGTATTTCAATTTATTAATTCTATTTGTTTTTAAAAATTTTATGTGTATCTTTATTTGCGATACGAAATATTTGTTTATTAAGATTATATTCATTTAATAAAAAATAACATCGGATTATGCTTTCTTTCAAATTACTATGGAGTTTTTATTTAAGTGGAGTATTATTTTATGATTTAATAACATTTCTATTTGATTCATACTAACTTTATTAATTATTAAAAATAAAGTTATGAGATTTATTTTTAACATTCTGTGGTCAAAAATAAACTACAACAGCGTTGTATTTCTGTATATAATACACGTAGAAAAATTACTTTGAATATTTTATCTAAATACTATTTAATTATATATTCTCACTAAAATATTATACTGTAGAAATCTGACTTTTCTTATAGTAATTTTATTTTTAATTATCCAATTAAATACAAACAAGATTGTTTTTAGATCACGTTTACTTTCTTCATATTTCATCGAATTAAAAGTACTTTTCTATTGTTTTACGTCTCTTTGTACTCAAAGACTCACAGGCACTCAATAACAGGGAATCTAAATAATCTCTAATCTGAACCTGAGTCCACTCAAGGTTAATCTACAACCATACAAGGATGACCAACCTTGGCATGTTTCATTCCGTCATTTAATACTCTAACAAATGGAAAGTGGCGTCATCTGTTGACAAAAAAAAAAAAAAAAACAACTCACTGACTGTGAGTTGTTTTTTTTGTCAAAACAGATGCAAGGTCGAGAATGAGACAATGAGTTTAAACGAATAAAATTTAAAAAAATCTTTCTTATTTCTTTATTTTATGCCGCTTTCCATTTTTATACTAAGCGGCATGCATCCATTATACACTACGGGGTGCCAACATTCTTTATGGAGCAGGTGGAAGATGGGGTTCAACGACCCGAGCAGAGATCTTCCTAAAACAGTCTTAGACATGCGAGACCCGGAAACCGAATCTTTATCTTCCATGATAGAAGCTACAGCATGCTTCTATTGTGGCCATCCAGCCAATTATTGAAAAAATTAGGAAGTAGGAATTATATCCGGATTCTTTAGGTGGCAAAAAATGTTCTGCAAAACCATGACCATAACCGAAATTAATTAGTATTTTCCATTGGATCCAATGCTTATGTCAATCATTGGTTCCAATGAAAAATACTAATTAGTCTTCGATTTCCATATAATTTCATTCTGGATCAGGTTTCTATGGTACTTTCCCAAAATTCATTTTAGAATAGCCTATCTATAAACAGCCCGTTCCTGGCGGGTATGCAGCGAATGTCCCGCACGCAGGTGGCAACATTTAGGGCGTCAAATTTGGTCGGTATCACTAACACTAACATATTATTACATATTATGATCACTTTTATAATAAAAACTTTCCTATAAATTTCCTTTTAATGAATATTATTATAATCTATTCCTGCCTTATTGTCAGCTTTTTTAATACAGTATTTCTTTGGTTATCGTAGTGAACTAAGTGAGTAATCTTGTATTCGCGGGAAATTGTTCTTGTTTTCAAAATTGATATTGTAAGACAGTAAATAAAATGTTACAAGTACATATTACAAATTAATATTTAGGAAAATATATTACATCATTTTTCTAAGTAATTTATATTAATAAAAATGAACAAAATAACTACATAATTCTGAAACTTGAGTGTTTGTCATGCTGAGAGTTGCTGACACCAATATCCTATTCCTCTCATTTTCATTTGTTGATTTAAAACAATATTTCTCAAAAATATCGAAAAATTCAAAGTACATTATCATCATCAATGTTCTTTCTTTACATAATTACAAACTTTCAGCAGATGAGCCTGGCTCATTGGTCTCTAGATACCATTTAGAATATTCGATCACGTTCGTGGTGAGATCATATATCAGATGAAAGATTCGGTTCAACGAATAGATTCTGAAACCATCTTGAAAAATTCTTCAGATACAGGACTCTGAATTGAATTTAGATCTTCTAGATGGAGATCTAACATTTAATCACCGTTCATCTAGCCAATTGGCATGACAATCTACCTTTTTTTGTCATCAGATGAGGCCACTTTCCATTCTGTAAGAACATTAAGTGATAGTGAAAAACAAGCCTTTCCACAGGCTGTCCACTTCTGCGGAGGAGTCAACCTGATATGCAATGTGGAAACGCTTCGACTTTCTATTCTAGATGACTTCGGATTCGCCTCTCGGATCCTATTCCATGGAAACATTATTAGGCCTGAGCCCGGCCAGTTGATCCCTGTCCTCTACCGGCTGATTGACTTCTCTGTAGGATGGGCAGCCTGTAGCAAGGTTGTTATAGCCGTAACTTAGCAATCACTATTGATTGGAAAGTGACATTATAAATCTGTTGATACAAAAAAGTAACCACCAATTGGAAAGCAATATAAATTCATAGAAAACATACTTGGACTGGATACAGAGATAAGTATGCACACCTGAAATAATAAGAATGTAATACCAGCTTAAATAATATTTAAATCTCCACTATTCTCAGTTGGATGTTACTAACCGGTAAGCAATGGTGTCATCCCTCTGTCAAGGACCGTTCAAGTCTTAGAGTTGTTAGCTAGCATGTGAAGAATAGTATTCAAGTCCAGATTCGTTTGAAAACATTCTGAGGAATCGATTCCATCCTATAGTGACAGGAAGTTTTTCCCTTCTTTCTCGATTATCCAGTGTATTCTACACTAAGAGGCCATTCGGCAGACAAATGACTGCCATATAACATAGATGGGCTCAAGAAACCCTTATATTAATATCTTCCTGTTAAATTTTATAAAATTTTGTCAATTAGTTTGGTAACAAAAGCCAATTTTTAATGCCAGTGTCCAATCATTTGCTGATTACTAAGTAGCAGGAGAATTTCAAATACTGTTTAAAACTGTCTTTCCCATTGAAAAGGTCAGCCAGATTATACAGGAATGACAGGCTGGGCACGGGGCACCACTGGATGGAAAGCCAAAGCATTACATGATTCAATCCGATCGATTAAATAAAAATGAATTAGGATATATTTAAACATTATGAATTTGAAATCCATCTTATTGATTGATTAAAGGATGGTGAAGACTGCCGGATTGGCCTCGTGGAAACGCTTCTGCTTTCCACTCTAGAGAACCGAGGTTCGAATTTCGGATTCCACCCCTTGAAAATGTTTATCATGGGGTTCGGGCTCGGCCCACGATCCCCGTCCTCTTCAATCCAGCCGATTTTTCTGCAAAGGTGGGCAGCCTGCGGAAGGTTGTTTTGCCCCGCTACTTAGCATTTTTTCTAGAATGGGTCTCTTGATAAAAAAAATGGCGGTGTGGAAGCATGTTAGTTTTTTATTTGGAGGATCTGAGAACCCTTTTATATCCCATACATTCATAGTTTTAAAAGTCCGGATCTTCCCTGTTGATTCCAATATTCATTTATCAGCCGCCTCAATCAAAGGTTATAGTCGGATAGCATTGGAATAAAGAGTTTGCTTGCCATTTTGAATATCTAGATTCAATTCCAAGTCCTGTACCTCCAGATTTTTTGGGAGAAACCCGAGTCCAGTCTACTTAATCGCATCATTACCTAGCCCTGTCACTACTATGAATGGAACTAGCAACGTAATTAGATGTTTTTGCGTCTTGGGCAAATACATTGTTTTACGCCCTTCAAAAAACTTTTATTAAATTGAAAGAATTGTTTTGTACTCGTCTTCTTTGTGTTTGGATCGAATGCTCCCTG
>WUQG02003989.1:0-12201 GCA_011317285.2 Androctonus mauritanicus | reverse complement strand
CGGCCATCCCCGTCCTTCACCATCCAGTCCCCCTCCACGGGTGTGGGTGCAGCCCGTAGTTGGAACTGTCCCCGCCTCTTAATAATCTCCCTGATTGGAAAGAGGGTATAATATGCAAAAAAAAAAAACGATAACGATGTCAGTCGAGCAAAATAAATTATAAAACACTAGAATAATTAAATAAATTCAAGATCTGTTTATTAGCCAGTTTTTATTCTAAAAAATTAAGTTATTTAAATTGAAGTTGAATAAAAATATCGGCCTATGAAAAGATATCATTTTCTATCTAAAGATTCTGAAATCGAATCTCGGATACCATCTCTCATATCTCAAAGAAGTTTAGCCCCTGCTGATTATTCCCATTTCTTCAGCACATTAGTTGTAGCTGTCCAGTGACGAACAAATAATTGGCATCTCCCATGTATCTATGGAAGTTTGGTAGGATAAAACGTCAAATAATCTAATACAGATTACATTGTATCAGGTTATCTCAAAAGCAATGTCTTTTTTTTTATACTGTAGTATTTAAACATATCTCAGCTTGTCTAATATGAATTTTTAAGGCTTTCACGATCTTGGGAGAGTGTTATTGGTTAAAATTATATATACTTGATTAAATTAGCGACTGATTTATCTTTTATATCCTTTCAAAACTTAATGCTAAAAAAACGACATTACGTTTGGGATGACTTGATATAATTGAATTTTAAATAATCCGTTTTATTTATTGTCAATTGAGAAAAAGGTAAATTTAAATGGAACAGAAATATTAAAACCCAATTTTAATTTTAAAACTGACATTTTTGGTGAAAAAGCAATTAAAAATGATATGACGAAGAAATGTGAACGTCAAAAACTATGTTGGAAATTACAACAAGTGAAGTACGATATACTATGTTAAAATGTTATTTTCGCAGTCTTTGATTTTACATTAATTGTCCATAATATGCGATTTTTATCTTTGAAAAATCTATGTTGAAAATTAAACAGACATGGTTCAAAAAATTCGTGTAAAAATCATGGTAAAAATAAATATCTTGTTATCGGCAGAAGAGTTTGGGTTCGAGACTCAGTTTAAATAAATTCAATATCTTCTTGATAAAGCATTCAAACATTGAATACGGTAATTAAATTAAAGAATTCTTATTGATAGTTTTAATAATATAAATTAATATGTAATTTTTAAAAATTTATTTTAAAATTTCAAATTAAACTGAAACATAAATATTTTAAAATATTTTAACGAATCTTCCGATTCTATCTCCATCTGACGTTAAAACACACAAATTCTAAAAATTGAATTTTCAATTGACAAGTTGTAACAGTTTGTTTAAAAACGAAGTATAAAAGTTGTTAAAAGTCAATATTCGATGAATTATAAGTTAAGGAGAGTTTTATAAGAAAATGACCAAATCACGTGACGAATAATTATCATTCCAAGGGTCACGTGAGCTTTCCCGCCAATTTTCGTCAACCATGTGCGAAGGACTTACAGATTGACAATAGAGAAGATAAGTTCGCTCGTATTTGATTAGTTTTAGACGTTCTGCATCTGTTTCTCGAGGTTGTGTCCATCAAAAATGTGGATCCAAGTACGTAGTATGGATGGTTCCAAATCAGTTCGTGTTGACGAATTGTCTAAATTAACGAAGATCGACGAACTTCGAAAACGTCTTGTGGATCTGTTCGATGTCCCACCCGAACGACAAAGATTGTTTTATCGTGGAAAACAACTAGAAGACGGTTATACACTTTTCGATTATGATGTCGGTTTAAATGACATCATTCAAATAATAATAAGACCTGTACTAGATAAAAAGAAAAATGATGAGAGTAGTGAAGATGAAAGTGCCACCTCAAATAAGGAAAACAAAGTGGATACACCTTCAGGTTCTGGTGTCAAGATCGAAAGTAAATTTTACAAAGTTGGAGAATTAATAGATGCTAGAGATTTAAATAATGGTGCCTGGTTTGAAGCAAAAATAGTCAAAATAACTTCTAAGGAATCAAGTGAATCTAAAAGGCAATTGGGTGAAAGTGGGAATTGTGACATGTTAAATGGTGAATGTAATAGAGAAAAAGCATCAGATGATGATTTGTATTATTATGTCTTGTTTGATACATATGAAGATGATGATCCTACTCCACTTAGTTTTGAAAATATTCGTCCTCGTGCTAGAACTATGATAAAATTTGAAGATATCAAAGAAGGTTCTATAGTGATGGTTAACTATAATATGGAGGAACCAAATGAAAGAGGATATTGGTATGATTGTGAAATTACTTGCAAAAAAGGAAAGGATTTATATGGATCTATAATTATGGATTCAAGTCTTACACCTGTAAAAAATTGTCGCATCATTTTTACTGATGAAGTTTTTAAAATTGAACAAGCAACAAAAGTTGGCCAGCGAAGTAAAGATGAAGAACAGCTGATGAAAGAAGGATCTCCAGTGAAACGCCAGAATAAGCCAGATTGTTCCCATTGTAAAGATGTTATGAAAAGAAAATGTACATATTGTGCATGCCATTCTTGTGGAGGTAAAGATAATCCAGATAAACAGATTCTATGTGATGAGTGTGACATGGCTTATCATATTTGGTGTCTTGATCCTCCTCTTGAAAAAATACCAGATGATGAAGATTGGTATTGTCCAGAATGCAAGAATGATGAAACAGAAGTAGTACGTGCAGGTGAAAAACTTAAAGAGAGCAAGAAAAAAGCTCGTATGGCATCAGTTATAAATAAATCTAACAAAAGAGATTGGGGTAAAGGTATGGCATGTGTAGGAAGAACAAAAGAGTGTACAATTGTTCCACCTAATCATTTTGGACAAATTCCTGGAGTAGAAGTTGGAATGTGTTGGAAGTTTAGAATGCAAGTTTCTGAGGCAGGTGTTCACAGGCCTCATGTAGCTGGAATTCATGGTCGAGAGACAGATGGTGCTTATTCAATTGTACTATCTGGTGGTTATGAAGATGATCTTGATGATGGAGATGAATTTTTTTATACAGGTAGTGGGGGACGAGATTTATCTGGTAATAAGCGTACAGCTGAACAATCTTGTGACCAGACATTAACAAGAATGAATAAAGCACTTGCTTTAAATTGTGCAGCACCACTGAATGAGAAAGGTGCAAAAGCAAAGAACTGGAAAGAAGGTAAACCTGTTAGAGTTGTAAGAAACTGTAAAGGAAGTAAACATTCAAAATATTCTCCAATTGAAGGAAATAGGTATGATGGATTATACAAAGTTGTCAAATATTGGCCTGAAACTGTAAAATCAGGATTTTTAGTTTGGCGTTACCTTTTACGTAGAGATGATCCAACTTCAGCTCCTTGGACAAAAGAAGGCAAGAAACGAATAGCAGAACTTGGAATAACAATGCAATATCCAGAAGGATATCTTGATTCAATTGTAGAGCAAGAAAATAATAGCCAGACTAAGAAAGGAAAGGGTAAAAGAATTTCTGATAGTACAAATTCAAATAGTCCAAAGAAAACAAAAGTTCTTCCTCATTCCTTAGCCAGTGAAACCAAAAAGTTAATCAATGATGATAAAAAGAACAAAAAAATATGGGATGAATGTGAAGAATATTTAAATGAAGGTAAACATAAATTTTTAAAGAAAGTGGAAGAATTATTTTCTTGTATTTGTTGTCAAGAGATTGTTTATCAACCTATTACTACTGAATGTTGTCATAATATATGTAAACCATGTTTACAAAGATCATTTAAGGCTGAAGTATATAATTGCCCAATGTGTCGTAATGATTTAGGTAAAGATTATATAATGCATTCAAACAAAAACTTAACCAAAATTTTGCGTGAGTTATTTCCAGGTTATGAATCTGGCCGGTCCAGTTAGTTACTCATGCTCTTGTTTTTAATTGTTACAAACTTGTTATTAATGGTGTAAAAACACAATTAAACTCAGAAATCCAAGTTCAGCATATATTTTAGCAAAGAAATTAAATGTTTAAATGTATTGAGAAAATCTAACTGGCAATTAAAAAAAATGTTAAATATGTTTTAACATTAATGGTTCCAGTTGATTATTAAATCAAATAATTATTCTTTGCCACATTATGAAAATATTTTAATTATTTTAGTAGATTTTAGTTATTTCAATCGAGCATCAATTTAAAGTACAAATTGATGATTTATACATCTTGAGTTTATTTTAGACAATATGATTTTAAACTTCTCTTAAATATTTCTCTATGTAATTTAGTGCCAACAGATGTTTATAATAAAAATTTAATCAAAATTAAGTTTGAATTTTTTTATGATGATTAATATTAAATTATTAAAATTCTGTAATTGATGTTTTAATGAAATTTATGATTTGTATTTATTTTCAAATCTGATAAGATTTCAAAATTTCAATTCAATTTGCTTTATTATGGGGATATTACTTTAAAATTAATGATATTTTATTTCTATATTTATTCAAATTCTAAATCTAAACTCCAGAATTTTTTTAAATTCATGCAAATTAGAATTATTAATCATAATTTCGAAATAATTGCAGATTTTAATGATTATATTAATATGATTAACTAATGTCTTATTTAAATCAATTGTTTAGGGATTATAATATTCACAAGGCCATTTTGTAATTATGAGCAAGAACAACTAAGCAGATATAACTGTTTAATTAATAATGTAAATTGTAATGACTTTGTATAAATAGGTAACTTTTTCAGATTTTAATCCATCCATTGGTTTTAGCATTAATAAATTGGCAGAGGATGGATTAAAATTTAAAAAATGCTATATATATATGAATATAAATGGAATAAGAATTATAATCTGCTTTTGAGTTGTGAACATTATGCAGTATGTAATTGTTTTGAATTACTTGAAACAAATTTCAAAATTTAAAAAATTTATAGGATTAACATAATCAGTATATTATTACTGATTATGTTTCACACTACACAAGATTTTATAGTAATTTAACTACCATGTTATACAAGAGTTACCTGTAGTAATATACTGATTATGTTGATCCTATAAAATTTTTTAAGGATTAAGGAATTTTATTGCAAATTCTAAACAATATTAGAATGAAAACTGCATTCTATAAATATAGTATTGTGCTAGGATTGCCACAATGTTCTAATTGTGTTAGAGCAAGTACTGTTCTTTATGGAGGTTTCATATATAGTGTTTTTAAAGATTTAAAAAAATGCTGTGATAAAAACTAATATTGCTTTATCTAGCTGAGTACTTCAGTTTATGTTGACATATTCAATCTAGACTCTATTAATTAATGATTTTATTATTATATTGAGTTTTATAGTTAAAAAATTATTTTTATTAAGCTGATAAAATGAGCATTGTTTTTTCAGTGATACAATGCAGAATTTAGTGATATGTATTTTCAATTTATTAATATTAATTACATAATGCCATCATTTTTATTTAATAATTAAGAAATAATTTTTGCATGAACAAATTTTAATATTACATACTGTATATATATAAAATGTGTTCATCAGGTCAGTATGAATTTTATTATAATATGGTTTTTTCATAAAATATTTTCATTATATAATAATAATTTTATCATCAGCTATAAAAACACTTTCTAAAAAAAAATTATGAAGTCTTTTATTCTGGATTAATATCATAATAAAATGGTTCAGTATGCTTTGTAAAAAAATTTTGATATCGATAGAATATAAAATTTGATAAATAATAAGTCATCCATAAAATTAAGTACCAGTGATTATATTAAAAAAATCTATTGTAAAATATTTTTATTATATAGGTTTTCAGTATTCACTTTTGATAAATATCTAGTTTCAAATTGCAATTGTTGTTGTGCAGTTTGATATGCTATATAAAATTTCCAATCAGTTATTTAAGTTACAGCATGTTGGTACATCTGGATGAACTGAAAGCATGTTTGTTTCAATGGAATTTGGACTTGACTAATAGTGAAACATTTATTTAAATGATAAGGAAAATAAGAAGTAATATTCTTTCAATTCAAAATAACTGAAAGTTTTATTTATAATTCATAGAAGACAAAAAAAATTAAATTTTTATATGCAAATTTCCATTATCATCTTTCTCCAAGTAACAATGTTTGCGCATTTATAATTCTTACTAAATTATTAATTTTTATGTAAAACAAAATTTAGATTACCATATAAGTACATTCCTTGCATTTTTTTCTAAGTGATTTAAATTAATAAAAATAAGTCTGTAAAGAATTTACGTGCTTTCTGCAAGAAACATACTATATTAGAAATAATTCTTTTTGATAAGTAATTTTAAATATTCTTTACTTTGTAGATTGTAGTCTCAAACACTAATAAATTTTTATGTTTTTATCTATTGCTGCAGGAATATTTTCTTATCATAAAATGTTTGCTGAAATGATTTTATATAGCAAGTTCCTAGAAATTGGAAATTGAAAAACTTAAAAAATTTGTTTTGAAGTAAGAATAAATAGTGATAGCATAAAATTTGTTTATTTCAATATTGACTGGCAATACTGATGGAAGAATTGCTAGCATTAATATAGTATGATATAAATTATTTCCCTCATTGTTCACTTTTAAATTTTTATTTTTTTTATTGCATTTCAATTTTAATGGTTATTTATATTTTGAACATTGGACATTAAATGTTATATATGATCTTCAATTTCTTCACATCTGATTTATTTTGAAACTACAATTCTTAATTCTTGAGTTTTTCTTTTATACTATAAATTCATTCCAGAATATTTTAGTTTTTAACAGAATTACTATAAATGGAAATTGGTGAGTGGAGACATCATTCAAGGTTATTCTGAACACATCAAATACATATATAAGTGCAGAATTTGTCTATTTTCAGACATAGGATAATAGTGTATTATATAAGCTATAGCATAAGTGGATCTCAGCATGGAAAACTTAGATAACTGCCTATAAGTGTTTAAAGAAAACCTGCATAATTATTTTTTAATGTTATACAGTATATATTGTCTAGGGGTACCAATAACTAAGATCCACCAATGGCTATAAGAAATTGAATTTTTTTTATTCACACTGTGGAAAAATATTTTCAAGATAATTTTTAATGACTAAATTTGTATTGTATATAAATTATGTAAAGACAAGATAAAATAAGAAAATAATTAAAAACATTAAATTTGTGAGGGTAAATATGAACATATTTATGAGGATAGCTATGACCAAAATTATTTTCATAAACTTAATAAAAAACACAAAAAACAAGCTTCAAAGCCGAACCAAAAACTTTTATTTAAAGTACTTTCAGGTTAAAACCCATCATCAGTAAATACACATTTACTGATGATGGGTTTTAACCTGAAAGTACTTTAAATAAAAGTTTTCGGTTTGGTTTTGAAGCTTGTTTTTTGTGTTTTTTATTTTGTTTCCTGAACCTGGTCTCTGTTTACTATATATAAACTTAATATTATTATAAAACAAATATTTTTTTTATTGATTGAAATCATTATTTGAATGATTAGACAAATATTTTTTATTTTTCATGTAAACATGAATTCATAAAACAAGTTTGCACATTTTATATAATTCTTGTTTAGAATTTTAAATGGGCTAAAATATACAAATTGAATTATATAGATTCAATAACTGAAAAAATCTTGAATAATTGTGTCACACTTGTGAATTTATTAACATTTTTAACAATAAAATACAAACACTTATGAAATTTCTAACTTTAAAAATGCCTTTAAATTTTCATCAGGTATTTTCTCAATGGCTTCTAAAGCCTTTTGGCCTCCATCTTGATAATAAGTGGCCATTTCTTCTGCATATTTGATCCACACACAATTAGCGCATCCACTCATGCAACAAGTCTCTGGAACAGGCGGTGGTGGTCCTTTTCCTGGTATAATGTCATTACTAATACAATCTACTTCAGCATCTGAGGTGATAGTGTCAAGTATTACTTTCTCATCAGAAGAAATAACTTCTGTGTCATTTTTAAAATTTTTAATATTTGATATAAAAAAATATTGTAACAAATTGAAACGGGAATAAATTCTTTGAGTAGGTTTGATAAATGAACAGTTCATTCAGAAAGAAAACCTGGAAGAAAAAACAAATGATTAAAATCTTGGTTATTAAAATAATAATAAAAAAAATGTAAGTTTATGATTTTAGTGATTGTTTTGGTACAGTTTTTGTTGTCTTATCAGAGTATATACTTTTATAACATTAAATAAATACATTTTTCTGCATTGATGAAAAACTGAATGAACCATTACCTTACCCCAAAAAATTAATAATATAATTTTTTAAATTTGCCATTTATAAATATTGTATGGAGATTTTTTTGAATGCGACTATCCTTTTGTTGAAAAAAGAATATTTTACTTGCTTATTTCTTAGCAAGAAGTTTTTGATTATAACTTATAATTATGGGTATGTAAATTTTAAAGATATTGATATATGATAGATTGAATTTAGGAAAACAAATTTATTTAATATTATTATAAGTATTCATAAGTATTGATGATGACAATTCTGTTAAAATATATTCATTCCCATATATATTTTTACATTCAGAAGAATTATTTAATACATCAAATTAATTCATTATTAATGTAAGACTTCTTACTGTAAAATCTAAGACTCAACAAGCACATTCAATAAGATAAATTATTTGGCTAGCCAAGTAATCTGCTTCAGTTAACATACCTTTAACTGAAGCAAATTATGTGGACAGCTGAAAAGGTTTTTAAATTAAATAATTTATCTTATGAATGTGCTTGTTCACCTTTTTATTTAATTTATTATTTTTATTATTGTAATATTGATATGCATTCATCTAGTATTCTTTTAACTTGCTGAATGATAAATAAATAGAAAATCTTATTTTTTCATTAATCTTTAAACTGACAATTTTCGATCTTTCCATAATTTATTTATAACTTGCTAATTTTTAATATTATATCACTAAATATACTGCATGCAGAATAAGTACCTTACTTCAATCTTGTTATTTAATTAATTGAAACTGAGTATTGTCATTTTGTTTTTGAAATTTTAAATTAATTTCTTTAAATATTTAACCATTATACATCCATACTAATAACTTTTCTTTTTTTTTTTTCCAGATATGTTCATATTTTTGTTTTTGATATATATTATATGTTTTCATATTTAGAGATCCTTTATCTTTTAAAGAATGCTATTCTAACTTATATTTACAAGTTTTTAAAATCAAAACATTGCTTAATTCAAATTTATATATATAAATCACAGAACACTAAGAGAATTATCATTTTAATAATGCATTCATATTAAACAGTATTAAGCAGAGAAACATCAAGAAATTACATCAGAAACATATGAGTACATGTTGCTATATCATGATTAATTTAAATTTTCCTCAAACAAAATAATCAGATTGTTTGGCTATACAATATTTTAATGTCTTAAAAATATTGTATTAGTCAATCTGATTATTTATTTGAGGAAAATTTAAATATAATAAAATAGCCAATATAATAAGAAAGGAAATATTATTTAATCGAATTTTTGCATTAAAAAATAAAAAATAAAATTTTTGCATAAATTAATATCCACTTGTCCAACTTTCTTGACAAACAGTAAATGATCTAGAATTCTAGATGAATAATTGTCAATAATGTGATTTTGAAATTGCAGCAATTTATCTACTTTTTCTCCACTGTTATAACAATTTTCGTAAGTCAATGGTTAATAATTTTATTTGAATCGTATTAACTGATTTAATTATAATATAGCTCCATCATGATCTGCGTCTAGAAAACGACACGCGTTTGACCTTTAATGTTTTGTGAACTTTGACCTATAGATTATAATCTCTAGGACGATATTACTTTCATTCTTTTAATGTTGCTAGGATAATATTAAGCTATTAATTTTATACTGTACTTACTTATAAATAATTATTGAAAAAATGTCTCGATCGATTTCTCTTGCCTATTGTAAATACTTATACATGAAAAAATGAATTTCATTCGGTTTAAATAATAAAGTAAAATTTATCTTCAACTGCCTAATTTGTTAACTACCACCATATTGCAAGTATTTAAACACCCTATGATAATGTCTTAACAATGACAATTCGAAAGCTAATTTAGTATACAAAAATTAGGAATAGTATCCACAAGAAAATAAGCAAGGTTAGATTTCGATCATCATAAAATTGTAGTTTGTTAATAATGTTAATATATAAATAATAATACAGTGAGTGTTTAGTACAAAGTTTATAAGCATGTAAGTCAATCTAATTTAATCGTTTTTGTTTAAAAAATAAACGCTTCGTGAAAGCATTTATATTTGAGATAGAGCGCTTTTTATTAAAAGCGAAAACCTTTTAACACCGCTTTCGAACAGTTTTTCGAAAACTACGTGCCGGGACCATTCCAAACCTAATCATCAAGTTTCACAATACTATCACAATTACAAAGCGGCCGGATAACCGAGTTGACTATACGCGTTGGCGTGCTACGCAGGAAGACTCGGGTTCCCATCCCGGTGCGGCATCTCCTGAAAAGTTTTTTCGGGGTGCAGGGTCCGACTCGGCGATCCCCGTACTTCACTATCAGGCCTTCCATGAGTGTGGGTACAACCCGTGGTTGGAACTGGCTCCGCCTCTTAGTAATCTTCCTGATTGGAAAGAGGTGTAAAAATGCAAAAGCAATAAACTGTCAACTACTATGCGTGTTTTCTTCCCATCATGAAAATAGGCCAGATGGCCGCGTGGTAAAGCAATCGTTTACCAGGTTAGAGGTTTGTGTTAAATTCCGAATCACACATCTCCAGTTTTTAGAAATGGTCCGGTCCAGTTCATTGAAATCCATTCTTCCATCTTTCAGTTGCTTATCAGGGATGATTGCTAGCCTGTGTTGACCGGAAAGAAACGCTTCGGCTTTCCATTCTGGGGAACCCCGGCTTCGATTCTCGAGACTCATCCCATAGAATATTCATCATGGGATCCGGCCTGGTTTATCGATCCCCATCCTCCACAATCCGGCTGACCCCTCTGCAGGGAGAGATCAGATGGATTCTGGGCGAAACAAGCTTGGGGAAAAGACTTATTTCACTCTGCACTTACAAGTTAGTACTAGCTACCTGAGTGGAAAGTGGCAACATTTGTTACCAGAAAATAAAAGCTTGTGTTGGATTCTAAAAGTGATTGCAGCCAAGAGTATCCCACATTTGATTCAAAGGCATAATTAAAATTAATTTAATTATAGATTAATACTTAGTGCCTTATTTGGGCGAAGAAAGATTCTCTATATAAAAAACTTAATCCATTGTAAAATCTTCATTTTTCATTTTTACTCCACTTTCCATCTCTGTCAAATGGTATGTGACAAAGTCGATTGTATGGGAAAAATGAATTTAGGTTAGTTGAGGGTCACCGTATCGCATGGATACACTTTATTTGGCAGTAGCTACTTTCAGAATCCACCAAAGTTGGCTAACACCTATGTGAAGGATGAGGTTGCACGCATAATCACACCGACATACAACCATCCCCAGGATGGAATCAATCGGGCTGTTGTGGGCAGGAATCCATAGCCCAGTCCGAATCTTTTATATAAATTTTTTGAGATATGCCGAATTCAATCTTGAATCCTATGAGCAGAAAACAAAAAGTTTCAATACGACTAATTTATTCAATCTGAATATAATTGAAAAAAGCAAGAGGAAAATGAAACTGCCACATGTCCTATATCCAAGCTTATCATTAAAATTTTATTCTAAGTTATCGAGAAAAGAATCACCAGGCTATTGCTGAATTCCTTTCGAAACAAGTTGTTCAATAAGCGGATGGATAACTACTTTCTGAGACATCTACAAGAATCGGATTCAATTAGAACCCATATATACAAATTTTTCAAGAGGTTTGGATACAGTCTATCCGGACAGCCATATCACGAATGTTGGCCGACATGTAGTGGACTCTATTGCTGCTGTTATAGGCCTGTATTCCACTTGTCTACTTTCAGCGACAGCGACCAACGGTAGCCGTCGACGCTTAAGTCAAACTAATTCCACTATAAAAAGCATCGCAGCAGTAGTGAAAAATTGACCAATAACGTAATCGGATTCATTGACCAATCCAAACAGTTATCACATATTTCAAATGTAAACAACCATGTGTTTTATCGTCACGTGCATAACTATAGCCATCGTCATACAAATACT
>WUQG02003978.1:1232-12201 GCA_011317285.2 Androctonus mauritanicus | reverse complement strand
GCTCTTCCGCAGGCTGCCCACCCCTGCGGAGGGGTCAGCCGGATTGTGGAGGACGGGGATCGATGGACCGGACCCAGACCACATGATAAAATATTTTCAAGGAGTGGGACCCGAGATTGGAACCCGAAATTGGAACGCCGGATTGGCTCCGTGGAAACGCTTCGGCTTTCCACTCTGGAAAGCCGAAGCGTTTCCACGGAGCCAATCAAGCCGACTCTAACTGAAGATTAATATTGCTTCAATTTGAAGCCTTCCAGTTATGAAGAACCCAGCATGAAACAAACATCAAAAGATTAAACACGTGTTTCCTAATCCCAGAAATATCGGCTGGATTGGCTCGCTGAAACTTGCTGCGCGTCCATTCTGGAGAATCTGGATTCAATTCCCAGAATCACACCTCCAATTTTACAGGACAGTTCGAATTCGGGTCGTTGCACTTATCTTTCACCTGACAGCTGATCACACCAGGTATTTTATCAATTGTCGTGGTGGATATGAAAATCGTCGCTTAGTATCACCGGATAGAAACTGACGTTAAACCACGTAGGAAAAAATTCCCAAACTAGTCCAATGGAGGAATTGATTTTCATCGCCTTCAATTCACACAGCGATTCTGAATATGTTATAAAATATTCAAGAGCTCACTGCCATTTTATATCTGCCAAACAAATTATCTAGTAAATGAATTATATCCACATCCATGACTATCAGTATCACTTTTATTTATAGCTCCATCTATCGAATATATTAGAAATTGAAAAATTCTGAGTTATTGAAGAAGAAATTTGTTTCGAAAAAATAGAAAAATCAGGTGGAAAAATTTAGAAAAAATCGATAATAAAATAATGATTTATAATTTCATTAATTCTAAATAGTGACAAGTTTCTATTAAAACTAAAAAGTGCCTTTTGCATAAATATTAAAATTTATTTGTATATGTATACAGATGTATATATATATAAATTCAAGCGTTTATTGGAATTTTTAATGATGATTTCTATAAAGGTATGCCATCGTTCCCATTACGCGCTCGATGCACCATACCGTCGTATGCGAGGTCGTACGATTTAATTAACCAATCGACCAAATCCATCCACTGGGTATTAATTGACAAAGTCATTTCATTGCTTACCAGAAACCGCCCACAACTACCAAGTGATTGGCTGACTAAATGAAAAGAGAGCAAAGGTCAGCGTCGCGTTCATTAAAAATTTTGGAGATCGATCTCTAATTCTTCAGATGGATGCCTTACCTGTCAACTAGCTAACAATTGAACTGATTACAGAATTCTTTATATCGTTATTTTGTTCTTGTTTATAGACATTATTAATTAAGTTTTACATTATTCCTTTCAAGGATATCGTGTATCATTCTACAGATTATGCCTACAGAAACCTGTTATAACATCATTGTTAATGATGATATAACAGGCTTTGTTGTGGTTAATAAAAATGATTAAAAATCGCAAAAATTTTATTCATATTTTAAGATATAGACTACGCAATATTCAAAAGAATACTTTTTTTTTATTTAAGTATTTATATATTTTTATTTTCTCCAGTCAAAAACATACTACATCGTCTTCTGGTAATGCACAAAATTGTTTTAGAAAATTATATTGTTTATTGTTTCGCTATCGGTTCCTTTGGACAGTTTTCATTTATATTAATTAATAAATTTTGTATTCAGTTTGAAAATTCTGAATAAATATGAGATTATCGAAAATAAACCGTTTCAGCTATGGAAAAAATTAATAACATCAGATTAATCCAATTTCGATTAATTGATAAATAGCGTCATTAAAACTAATTTGCCTAATACGCCACCATTTAATTTATAAAAAAAATACTTACGATTGAATTATAAGAGATTTTAAAATTTAAATTTGATGGATTTAAAATATTTTCTTTCAAAAAATAATTAATTTAAAGTTGGAGGAAGTGATCAATTTAATCCCCAAGTAAAAAACAATTAAATATATCATCGAATATTTTATAAAAAATAAAAATAAAATAATTGTTTTACCAGTTGGAAAATCCTCTATAGAAAAATTGAATTTTAAATCTTCGTCTTTCAAAATTAAAATTTTAAAGTTAATAATTAAGTTTATATGATTTTACCGAGATATAAATTTATTTTAAATAAACATTTATACGGGTTAAGATCCGATGCCGCAAACTTTATCTTGTTTTTTTTTTTTTTTACTTTTTTTGCTTAACGTAATCATTCGAGCTTAAAGAATAAATTAAGAATTTCTTCTTAATAATTAATATAATCATCGAGTTTTAAGAAAATTCATTTTTTATGATTCTTTTAATATGAAAAATTTTTTAAGCGAAATTAATGTAATTCGTGTGAAATTAATGCAATTCGTGTTTGAAAGATTAACCTCATTGAGAAATATTGTAGTGAAAATGGTAAGCAAAATATATTTGAAAGGCTAAAGCCAGATCAAGGTATGAAAAAATATGATAAGACGAAATATGAGAAATTTCACAAAAAATAACGAAATTTTAAAAATTGACATTTAATAAAAATTTAAATGACAATTTAAAAATGTTATAAATATAATAATGAAAAATATGACATTTAAAAAATTATTGAATTAAAAATAAATTATTTGTGGTTCAAGATTGGTGAAATTGTACGATTGATCTTCGAAGAAATTTATTAAATTAAAAATTATTTTACAGTTTGAATGAATTTTCTCATGGATTTAAAAAATAACCATGAAAATGCCAGATATTTTCTTCCATTCGAAAATAATTTTGATAAGAAACAGTTCATGGTGGAAAGAAATGATGCAAGATACTGGTAAATGTACCTATAATTGAGGTTTTGTAAAAGCACATTTCACAGAATTAACTTTAATTTGCGTTCTTTAATATCGTAATAAATTTCATCAGAAGTTAGGTTAAAAGAGTCAAATGATATACACAAAAATAATTTTATTAAATTTTTGTATCCGCTTTTGAAAACGACCGAAGTAATCGGAAGATAAAACTTACCTTAAAATTCATTATAAGTTTCATCTACAACAGTCTTATAGTTTGATATTATTATTTACTTTCTTCATACAATATACAGTATACAGTAGAATATTATAATTAGCAGTTTATAGCTAAATTAAACCATATCAGGTTGCTAACTATAATAGTAAAGTACTTTAAAAAAAAACTGCAGTAATAAAATAATATCGGTATCGATTAACATTTCTCAAACAATAAAAAAAAAAAAAAACGAGAATGCTGTTTCACATCTTTTTCTCATATTTATTTTGAAAATTCTCAAAAAGATACAATGAACGATAACCGCTGAAAACTACGTGACATCGAGCGTATGTTTTTTTTTTTTTTTTTTTTTTTTTTTGCGGATTGTGGGTCAAATAGAGAAAAGGACAAAAGTTCAGACATAAAATAACTTTCTTTGTCGGCTTTTAGTGGAAAATAATTGCTTGGAAAAAAAACTAAAGAACTGTACCATTTTTATACCACTCCTTTAGATAGTAAAAAGTTTCATCGAATTTTTTTTTTTCTTTTCTGCAATATAGGAATGAAAGTTAACCATGTTGATAATTGTCCACACACAAAATTTATTGAAATTATGATATTATTTTTTTATTTATCTTGTTCTCGAAGAAGAGAATAAAAATATCCAAATTTATTGGTTCTACACATACTTCAATAATATTTACAGATTGATTTTCGTTATAGTTTTCTCGCGATATTGTTATAATAAATAAGAAAATCCTCCAAGCGGATGTCATCGACAGTAATCAATAACCTGTGGTCATGTCAGAAGTTTTGAAATTATTCTTCCTCGTAAAGAGATAAAAAAAAATTAGTTATAAAAAATATGGTCAATCATTAAATTATTTCTTACTTGTTTACGTTGATGGAAGGGAAACAAATAAAATCGTTATTCTTCTTCAATTTCTTGACCTAAAATTTATTTCGGTTGTAAAAATTTACGGTACTACCGATTTTTTAAAAGGCTTCCAGCTTTTTCTAAGAAAAGAACGAAAATCGCCCATTGTGGTTTCAGTAAATAAAGAAGCAATATCCGAAAAAGGAAGCCAATCGTAACCTCTTGACAGTTTGTATTTTCCTTCAATATGAAAATATGTTCCGCACTTAGACTTCGAATACAAAGAATTGTTAAATCTCAGAAAAGAAATCAATTTTGATAAATGCCATAGAAATTGACCGGTTCATTGTTAACCATTTCTACAATAATTTTCTCTTAATACCAGCATACGCGCAATCTTTATTTGTAGAGTTCAAGGATAGAATCTTATAGTGCTGCCATCTAGTACTTAAAATAATAATTTATGAATAAAATATATTTTTTTTTAATTTCATTATTATAAAATTCGATACAATATTTTGACCGATTCGATCGAATAATCCATAAAAATACTCAAATTATTTAAATAAAATATATAACTAGATGAAAAATGTGATGAATCTTTTTAATTCAATGATAAATCGTTTTAATGTATACAAAAAATAATTATTTTTGAATTCTTGAATGTTTATTACGCTTTTAATAACCCGAAAGAGATAGTTTAAAGTTTTATATAAAATATATTAAATAATTTTAAGTAAATGTTATTAAACTTCATTTAATTATTATTATTATTTTTTTTTTTTTTTTTTTTTTTTGCTTTTATACGCTATAACTACGCGATTGGTAGCTAAATGAATAAATAATATTTCTTAAATTAAAAACCGAAATAATTTTTTATAATTTTATAATATTTTATTAAAAAATTTTTAATTTTAAATTTTTAATCGATACCGAATACACCGCCATCTAGTAATACTAAAAATAAATTATCTGGATTTTGACTAAAGTGAATTAAAAGTCAACAAAAAATGAAACACATGTATTAAAATATTTAAGAGAGCGTTACTAATTAATCTGGAATTTGATGAATATTTTAAATGATGGTAAAGCTTTAATAAAATAATTATGATTTATAAATTTAAATTAATTATTTATTTCTCGTAAAATTTATTATTATTTAATAATTTATTTTTTGAAATTTGAAATATATTTATATATATAAAAAAGATGAAGATTAAAATATTGTAAACATTGAAAATGTCGTAATTATTAATTAATTCTCAGATTCAAAATTTAATTTATATTTAATTTATTTATTACGTCATAAGTAGATAACGTAATTTTTAGTTTTTCTTAATAAATCTCCCAAAAATTAATAAGTATAACATTATTAAATTTTTGTAATCTTATTAAAAATTTAACTTAATAATTAAAAATTCATTATTTAAAATTTAAAACTAATTATACATTTTTTCATTTAAACAAAATCGAACGAATCGATTCTTTCGATAAATTTGACCGCTAGTTAGCGCAGAAAGCAAGATGGCGTTGGTGAAAAGTGAGATTTTCAAAGTGTATCGCAAAAATTTTTTTTTACTAACATTTACAGTATAATTTTATTGGTTATAATATATAAACTGCATTATAAGAAATCGCTGTTATAATAAATTATTGTTTCGTGTTTTCGAGGTGTTTTTCAACATGTTTTTCCAAATGGATAACTCCATATATACGGCAATTTTCTGGAAACTAACTACCTCTTATACGGACATATTAGGTACATGCATCATTTTTATGTTGAAATACACATAAAAATATTATATTTTATTAAAAAAACGAATTATTTCGTTTCGAGAGATTTGATAGAAAGTATCGCAAATACATAATATCCATATTAGTACCAGAATATGTTCTGAAATGTAGATTTAACGGTTTCCTTACCTTAGATATGTTATATTACGCGTATAATATATAAGTTACTATTATGATCGATGTAATTAATGATAATTTATGGAAAAAAAGAACAAATTTTCGGTCACTGCGAAATTACCGATATTTGGTATTACGATTAAGATTATTTTGGAAGATAGTTTTACAACCACTGTATCTGATTTTGGAATTTTTGCCCGTAAGCACCTGGTCCCAATAAATATATTCGATAGTAATCTTTTTATCCCGAAACGAAATCCATGGAGATTACAAAACTTAACGGAAAGTAAAAGGAAATTTTTTTGAAATATATTCCACCTTAAGCTTTAAAGTAAACAATTTATTGATTGAAAGATAACAAAAAAGTTATTCTTGTTGAAATATAAGAATTTATATAACAGTACAACTCGCTCAAAATTCTATTATCATTCGGATAATTTTTCAATAAGTATTTTCATAGCAAATCTGCCAAGTTAATCGAATGATGCCGGTAAAAATCCTTGGCCACGTCCTCTGAATTTTAACAGTTTATAGAAAAAAAAGGAGGAAAATTTCAGTGTTATGGTGGATAATTAATCGAAATACCTTTTTTTTATAATTTGGAGGAGTTTTGCTGGCAAAAATATAAATTTGGAAGGCGACGCTTGATTCCGTATAGCAGAAAATTAATTTTTAAGATATAGATAATTGAAAATGCAGCGAAGCATTCAAATAAAGTGATATGCTAATTAAAAAGAGATTAACTGCAATGGCATAATTAATGTTTATTGTATTTAATAGAATTACGAATAATTTTACACTTTCTTTAGTCACATATCGGGATTAGATTTTTTTGAATATTTTAAAAACAATATATTCCATATGTTGTCGCTGGTATCACGCTGGTAAGGAATTTTACATGCTTTATGAATTTCAAAGCATATGCCGGAATGATTTTTTCATCAATATTAATTTATTTATATATAAATAACAATAATTTGTTATTTCGCGCATCAACGATTCGAGTCAATATTTAATTATTCGAGATCCGCAGTATTGCGTTAAGTAAGAATAGGTGTGCGATGTTGATACATATTAATTAATCCGGAAGATTGAAACACGCAAATTCCAAACAATAGCGTTTCTCTCGAGTTGAAAATGCGCAGAAGACACGAAAACATTAGGAAAAATAGAGCAAACTAATTTGCGCATTATAACCTTTTAATCAGCCGTGTGAATATTTCATAATTACGAATTATAATTATCATCTTACTAATTTACTGTAGAATAAATTGTTAAAAATAGTTATTTTTTTTAAGTCTGCGAATATTTTACTTTGCGTATGAAAGCCATCGATTACTTTTAAATAAATAAAACGTGATTAAACCGTTATTGCTTTGTCCAAATCAAAATTTCAATATATACTATAGAGAGTATAGATCTCCGCTATATACAGGGTGTCCCAAATTAAACTACCACTTTAAAAAAGCTTGTAGCGAAAACTATTGAACAGAATTTCAAAAAAATTGGAGAATAGCATAAAGAGGTGATGGGGTTTTTTTCTAGCAAAAAAAAAAATTAGTTACAAACACTACCACTAGAGGGCCTCCAGACTTAAATCCTTTCCTTAATTCCAGATCCCCAGACTTAAATCCTTGCGATTTTTGGTTGTGGGGCTATCTGAAAGACTTAGTCTACCGCGATCCCATTGCATCTCTCTCGGATCTTAAGGATAGCATAACACGCCATGTGCGTTCCATTCCAAGGCATACACTGCTTGCAACAGTTGAACATGTGATTTCACACTTCCAGATGGTAGCTGACAGTGATGGCCAGCATGTTGAACATGTTTTGTCAACTAAAGCCTTGTAAATTCTGTAGTTCTGTTCTGTATAAAGGTATTATACGCCCTCTAGTGGTAGTGTTTGTAACTAATTTTTTTTTTTTGCTAGAAAAAAACCCCATCACCTCTTTATGCTATTCTCCAATTTTTTTGAAATTCTGCTCAATAGTTTTCGCTACAGGCTTTTTTTAAAGTGGTAGTTTAATTTGGGACACCCTGTATATATTTTTTATGTATAAAACTTTATTTATACAAAATATGCCATATTGTTTTATAATAATAAATTGTAAGTAGAAAATATTTATAAAATTAGACTGTTATGAAAATGAGGGCCTATCAATTTTTTTTATGAATAAAAAGGAGCTCAGATGCAGAAAGTTTGGATACCATAATATATTAAATAATTTTGTAATCCTATTGTTAGTATTACACAGATATACTGTAGTTATGAGGTTTTTATTAGTATATACTAACTGCTTACCTGCATTGATTTTACAACTTTATTATGCAATTAAGTTGTAAAAAAAGAATGCAGATAAGCGGAAATGTTCACTTCCTGTAATACTTAAAGCTACCAAAGTTATTGAATAAAAATCTCAATAAATTATTAAGATTACCTCATCGCTTTACACTCTTTCATCTTTTTATTATAAAAGAGTGTCACAAGACTGAATGTTCATTAATTTTAAACGGAGAATCTACAGAAATATTACTATTTAAATTAATTTTAATGATACGGCCGCCCTATCAAATTTTATAAAAACCCACCAAGTAATTTAGATAATTGTAGATAAACGATTAACAGATCAGTCGTTAAGGTAATATCGAATGGGATGATCATTTTGCATAAAATTCAAATGGCTACTTTAGAATATACAGTACTAAGAAGAAAACACAAGTGTTGGGAATGTGAACGTTCTGGCACAGAGCAGTCCTATTAAGGATTGTTCATAAACTATGTAACATTATTTGGAACACTTTTTGATCATCTCCCTCCGTTCATCATTTTTCGTCTCATCAATGCTAACGTTCTGGCCGTCACCTCACACATTTTAAAGAGTTTTCCCTTGTATATAGAATATTTTTCCTGTTTTTATGTGAATATAAAAATAAAAAAAAAATTCATAAAATAGATCGAAAAATACGGATTACTTTATATTAGTTACATATACTGTATTCTTTAATTTACAAATAAACCTTCAAACAAACTGGATATAAATGCCTTATAATTAGATATATGTTTTCCATTTTATAACAAATGTATTTGTAAATATTTTATAGTACACTTTTATTTTTCGAAAAATTAAGTATAAAAATTTTATGTTATATAAAAATAATTTATTTATAGAAAAGTAAAATGCTAACCATTTTTACCGTGTGATCTCACAATTCGCAAGTCAATCTTCGCTTTCTACATCATTTCTCATCACAAATCTATAACCCTTTCCCTCCCCAATCAGTGTGATGTTGTGAATGCTCCCTTATATTTTTATCATATATTTTCAAACATGTTAATATAAATTCACAATATTATACTTATATACGGTATATATTTTCTCTTAGCACATCAATCAAATAGAAAAAGAGTATGTTGAACCAGTAATAAACTTTATATAAAAATAAAATATAGAAAATAGGAAAAGTTGAGAATCTGTATACTGAAAGGTATATAAAAAACCGGTGTCATCAGTATGATACTGTACAATACTTATAATGTATGAAGTTAGTTCATATGAAATGGAAATTCGGAATGACATCGATGCGACCTAGCGAAGTGCGCGAGGAGCTAGCGAAACGCGAGGCGAGGAGCTAGCGATACGCGATATTGCGAAATGAAAATAATTACAGTAATGCACATACAGAATCAAGTTAATATTCTATCTGAGATTTACAGTATTCAGGTGTAATATTCTGATCTAAGTTAATTAATACTCAGTTTTATATCATCATAATACTCAATACCAAACCGTGAAGTAAGATCCGAATAATAAAGTACGGTCATAAGGATTATGGACTGTACATCAAATACAGATAAAAACAATTCAGAAAAAAAATGACTAATATCATTTCGCTCGGGTTTTGATAAAAATCAAAAATTTATAGATTATGATTTCTTTTAATTAATATAAAAACAGCTAAAACAACTTCCTTCAAACATGTCAAACAACTTGAACAATCTTCAAACATAGAAAACAACTTCCTTCTTTTACATAAACTATATCATGTTTCTTGGGTCTGAGAGTTAATTGTTTCCCTCTGATTATTTCTATTTAGATGTTTTCTTCCCGTGGTAAACTGGAGTTATCCGCGGCTTGAATTATTCTTTTTCACTTGTCCTTTTCTACCATGGCAATAACAGTCAGGAACGGATAATTGGTGCTTGTATTTTCTATATTGTATTTCTAGTCTCCCTTAAATTCTTAGAACTGTTATCACCAAAAATTGTTGCATACCTCTCATAGTTCGCTCATTTCTTTTTATCAGTCTATACTTAAGTCAGGTTAGATTCAATATTCTAGTTTTTTTTTATTTTTCGAGCAGGATAGAAGATTGTTATTAAGGTTAGTATTATTAATAAATATTCTTAACGATTGTGTATTAGACAGTTTTTAGGATGTTATTGGATTTTCTTGATGTCTTCAAAATGATTAGTTTCCTATTTCCTTTTCAGTATTCGAACTGTTTGCTGATATTTTAGCTTATTTTCATGTTTTGTTCTGTTCCAATTTATCTACTTTGAATATTGCTTTGTTTCCCTAGTGTTTCCTTCATTTTTTTCATGTAACTTGTTTTGGGTTATTGCTTTATTTTTGCCATATTTCCACCTATTTCTCATTACTGTTTCTTTTGATATTTTAATTTTTGAGTTGATTTCTGTTGTTTCCATCTGTTTTCATGTTAGTTTTTGTTTTCAGTTTGATTTCAGCATTTCTGTCATTAAGAACAAGCTGCTTTCTGTCGTAGTTCGGTCACCTGAATAGGAATAGATAAAAATAAGTAGTGTTAAATGGGAAGGTGTGAATATCACAGAGTGAATGTGAAGATGTGAATGCCTTTCAAATTTCCAGGCATACTGCCTCTCCTGGTTTGCTGTAGCCACTTTATTTTTCATTGGTTGAGGTGCATCAGTGATATTTTTATTCCTACACTTTCTTTTTAGTGACTGTGGATATATGAGAATGGTTAAGTTTGGTTCAGATGGACTTACTAACAATCTCTATTCTCTTTCTCTGAATGAATGTTGTATGTGATGTATAGATATCAGTCTAGTTGTAGGTTACTAACATACTAACATTTTTATTAAAAAAATAAAACTAATAAATAAACAAGATAGTTAACATAGTTATAAGTTTCTTATTAATACAGTTC
>WUQG02003967.1:0-12203 GCA_011317285.2 Androctonus mauritanicus | reverse complement strand
TACTAATGACTGGCATGACTAATTAGGGGGAGGGGAGAAGGGATTCGTTCGGGAGGGACTGCTTGTTGCTAAATGAATCCATTTTTCCTTTGTGCTAATTAGTCATGATGATAACATAAAACGAATTCTGATCATAATAAACGATATTTTCTCAGTGTTGTAATATTAATCCGTGCAGGACTTCGTAAAGGTGATAACATTAACCGTGATTACAATAAGCAGCGTGCACTGTATATATAAAGTTTAAATGATAAAAAAACAGATTCAGAACATGCAGTGGAAATTTTGCTGCAATTGATAGTAGTAGAAAGCCGACTCATATACATGATCATTGGAAATTCAACTGTGATGTCCAAGTTAACTACAAAATAATCATCATGTATTTTATAAACCATCAGAATTATCTAAAAATGCACAAATTGTCTATCAGAAACATTAAAGATTGCTATATTTCCATTTAATAACATGATATGTGTATTAATGGCAGCCATACTTCTCATTAAAAAAAATCAGTCTTCACTTTCCTAATCTTATTTGTGAAACATAAAATAAGTTAATAGTTTTTAATTTAGTTAGATATTAATATGTGGTATTTTTAATAATAATAATTTTTTTTGAGAAAAAATAAGCATTTTTAGAAATATAGTGCATCCAACCACTACTGTAGAACACACTCCTAGTACAAAGAAGATGCAATGTAATTGCTTTATATATTTTCATTTATATTTATGCAGTATCCAATATTTAAATATCTACAAAAATATTAATTCATGTATAGCCATATATATCCACATGTTTTTTACAAATAAAATCAAAAAGAATCAGTAAGATAATAATCTGTTATGCACCAAAGATAGATGAATTCAAGCACTAGATGCAGTAACATAATTCAAAAAACACATTTTATTAAGAAAAGCAAACGTATTCGACGTTTTAAACGTCCTCTTCAAGCTTCACCTGTTCCAAAAATAAAGAGTTTCAAAAACAATAAAATTTAAAAACATAAAGACAATTCTTAAGTTCTATACTGTTGTCATAGCAACCTTAACTTCTTAAAGGCAAAAAATAAATAAATTTTTGCCTTTAAGAAGCAATAAATAATTTTTTGCCTTTAAGAAGTTAAGGTTGCTATGACAACAGTATAGAACTTAAGAATTGTCTTTGTTTTTAAATTTCATTGTTTTCGAAATCGTTTATTTTTGGAACAGGTGAATCTTGAAGAGGACGTTTAAAACGTCGAAAACGTTCACTTTTCTTAATAAAGTGTGTTTTTTGAATTATGTTACTGCATCTAGTGCTTGAATTCATCTATCTTTGGTGGCAATGATTTAAATAAGCAAATTGTTTTTGTGTCCATTAGTGTTATTAAAATAATTATTCATAATGAAATCTATAATTGATGAATTTTTAATAAATAAAATTAAAACACCAATATTAATTTCCAGAAAATTGAATTTAGTTTTGCAAATAATTTAGCAGAATGAAGAATTTTCAGAATTACATAAATTTTACACAATATTGATAATTCAAAATTACATAAATTTAACACAATATTATGTTAAATTTATGTAATTCTGAATTATCATTAAATATTTATTGAAAATTTAAAAATTTTTAACTAATAAATAAAACTGCAATGAATGTCAAGTTCATTGCCTTATTAGACTTAAATCTGATGATCACGTTGCTCTTAAAACTCCTTTTACACTGCCAAAAACAACCAAAGACTGTCTTTTTCAAGGTTGCTTATATGTTCTCACTTATTTCTGTTAGTCATTGTTATCTTGAAACAGTCAGTGTCACTATTCATTCTGATCTTGACCAAGATTCAAGATTTTATCATCTTTGTTCTACTTCAATCAATCAGGAAGAAGCATTTTTATAAACTAAAATGGAAGAAATTTTGATTTCAGCCATACGAGAGAGACCTTGGCTATATGATGCTTCTTAAATAAAGATTATTGGAATTTATTTAAAGAAAACAACAGCTAGACGGAGATTGCTTTCAATTGCAATTCCCAGGTAAAGTTTCTTGGGATAAAACTTTTTTCTTAATGTATGAAATAATGAATGTAAGTCTAAATTAGTTAAAAGCTTATTAGACAGGGAAACACTTAAATTTTGTGTGAAATACAGATTATAAGCAAATAAATGCTCATAAAATTGTTATTTTTCTACATAAATTTATTTCGTTGCCCAATTTACAGGCTCAATAGAAATTATCATTATCTTTTTTGAACAGATGTGAACAGCTAAGCAATAAATGAAAATAAGTAGTCTTTAAATTCACTGTAAACTCTCAGCATTATTGAGCAATACAAATACTTCTTAGGAAAAGAACCTTTATTTCAGAAGTGCTTTCGGCTATCTGCCATCCTGCTACAAAAATGTTTATTGTAGCAGAAATGTTTATTTCTGCTACAATAAACATTTTTTCGCATAGTTGATTAAGTAGTCTTTATCTTTGTCGTTGTCTTTTGCAGTGTGAAACGAGCCTAAGTGATTCTGAAATTCAAAGTCAAATGACAAGAAATAGGATAAATTGATCATAAACTATTATATTATAATATACATAATTATATTAATCCTTTTTGGGATACTTTAACATCAATAAGGAAAATGGCCACAATTTTCTGATATTCAAGAACCAGTTAAAAATTTTTATGTTGGAATTAATAGAAAATGAGTTTCTAATTTATGAATTTTTACTTAATGAACAGTTTAAGATTCCAATAACTTTTGCAAACAGAGATATCGATACTTAAAACACAAATAGCAACTAAACAAATATTTTTATTTTTAAAAAATTTTATAAATATTTAATATAACTAAGTATTATGTATAGAATTACTGTATATACTTGTGTATAAGTCAGTTTTTTCCCCAAAAAAAATTTCCGAAGTGGGATTGTCAGCTTATACATGGGTCAAAAAAATCAACTTTTTTTTTGGCTGGAAAAATTGAAGTAATAAGCAAAACCATAACTTACTGAGCGTCTCCTGAAGACCAGGAAGGAAATTTTACAATAATTCATTTAATACAATGCCAGATAAAATTTAATCTTACCCTGAAGCGATCAAGTGCATCGTGCTGCCGACTCCAACCTGCATATATATCGTAATCAGATAAGTGACACCATGCTGCCTGATACAATGTGACATGAAAACTCAACAGTCAATCAAGAATCTTACCTAGGATTCTATTTGGGTGAAAAAATATATTTATTTTTCATTATTATTAATTAAGAATGTTTTAATCCATTCGCTAGTAATCGATAAATGCTTATTATATTTAACTAAAGTAAATTAAAAGTAACTAAAATAATGTTTAAAATAAAGAAAAAATAATAATAATATTTATTTTTTAGTATAGATTTTAAATAATCTATCAAAAAAGTTCATCCTAAGCAAAATCAAAACTTCATACTTAATGTCTAGAAATCACATTGCACATGTCATCCTAATGGTGTATGACATCATCATTAGGATGATCCACTCATTTTAAAATACGATCAAAGATTTGAATACAATAACTCAACTCAACAAAATACAGTGTAAGGGAAAATGAAACTTTGAATGGTCTTTTGGCATGTGATGTAGACATATTATTCTAATGGAATTTTTATTGTGATAATTTAATATGAAATTTTTTTAAAAAACAATTTTTAATAACAACAATAAAAAGAAAATATTTTAATATAAATTATCAAAATTTATTACTATTCATTAACTTGATATTTTCTGAAGCTATGTCATCCTAACAATATTTTTCACTGACATTGATCTCACTTCAGAATAAAGTAAAATTTTACTTTACCTGATGCAATAAAGCACTTTGCACCACTGACTCCAACCTGCATTTATATAAGTGCATCGGATAGGCGACGCCACACACTTCCTGATGCACCGTGACACACAAATTCTTGACAATAATCCAAGAATCTTATGTAGGTGAACTGCACTAGATGACTTTAGGTTAAAGTAAAATTTTCCCTTTTAAATTGATAAACTGGTGTTTTTATTATAATAATTTATTTTATATATATATATCTATTTAAAATTTCAATAAAATATTTATTTCGGCAAATGATATTAATATATCAGTAACTAAAAATCAAAGATCGAATTTTAAGTACTGAAGTGGAGGTAGGCTTTTACATAGGTTATGCATTTTTACAGATTTTTAAGCTCTGAAGTTGGGGGATCAGCTTATATATGGATCGGCTTATATTTAAGTATATACAGTAGCTTCATTTACAAAATGCAGAAAAGCAATCTCAAATAGAAGCTAATTTAGAATTCTAAATCAACCTTTATATTAATAATTGCAAAATTAATACAATACAGGTAGCCTCGGTTTACACTGCAGTTCCATTCCTACAAAAGCTGGTGGAATTCGAATTGTTGTAAAATGAGCCCATATTTACAGTGAGGTATAGGATTAGGTTCTACTAAAGTGAAAAATAAGCAAATAATTTTGCTTATTAATATAATATAATACGAAATACATTGCAATATAAATTTAATTTTTAAAATGTATTTTATGATAAAATAAAGTGAAATTACACAAGTAACAACAGCTATATGGCAGGAATAACAGACTTTGATATGCGTTTTTAGTATAGTAGGAGCACTTTCGATTGTAAACACAATCCTCTTCAGCTACATAATAACTAACGGATTACAAAAAATTATTCTAGAACACTCTAATAATTTTTTGTAATCCGTTAGTTATTATGTAGCTGAAGAGGATTGTGTTTATAATCGAAAGCGCTCCTACTATACTAATAACACATATCAAAGTCTATTATTCCTGCCATAGAGCTGTTGTTACTTGTGTAATTTGTCTACTATAAGGCAGTGTAGTATTTCTAAGTTTTTGTGATTATAATTATCTTTCTCAATTTTTTTTACAAGAAAAATGCTCACCAACTTACATAAATTCAATTTTATATAAAAAAATTCTGACATGAAAAATATTTAAAAAATCATCATTATAATTTGTTATATAGTGCTCTATTATTATTTTATACAATAATGTTTTGACACTACTATAATGATAGTTAATTTTATCATTGATAGTAATCATATCTCATAATAAAGTATTTTAGTATGGCATAAATGTTATTTACTACATACACCATAATTATAATAATGAACTGTCTATTTTGATTATGAATATAGCATGTAATATTAATTAATTTTATCATAATTATATAATAATTTAAATATATTTGATATATGTAATGATTTCAGAATATAAATTTTATGTATATTGTATTAATTTTAAAATTAAAGCTAAATAAGACTTTTTATTTATGTAGATAATATAAATAAAATATTTTTTGTTATCTACTTATAATAATTTAATTTACCTATTAATATTTAAATAGAAATGTCAAAGAAAGGAAATGTATAACCATAATATTTTTGATACTATAATGTTTTTATTATGAGATTTTCAAAACAGATTTATGTATAGACAACTTCAAAATTCATATTCTAATTATATAACTTATTTAATAATAATTTCTAATTTTTAAAACAAATATCATAAAATATATAGAGATGATATATAAAATATCATAGTATTATTTTTTAAAAAATCATTCAAGACAACATAATATTGATAAATTTTGTGATGACACTATCAGACAAAAATCACAATATTGTTTAATATCTTTAGATTTGAAAACAATTATTTTATTTCTATAAGTAGCATATCTATTTAACAAAATAAGTTTACTCTAATATGAAGTATGGAATAATTAAATAAAAAATCTTAATTCATGTGTATCCAGCGATATTTATATATAATGCAGAACATAAACATTTAAATGTTTCTAAAAGATTAGATTTTCTATATAAGATGTTCAAGATGAATAGATTTGATTTTATGATATATAAAATATCATAGAATTATTTTTTAAAAATTCATTCAAGACAACATAATTTTGATAAATTTTATGATGACACTATCAGACAAAATTCTAATGTTTAGATTAATTTAAAAATTTTTCTAATGATAATTTATATTATATTTGATCCAAATTTTAAAAATATCAAATCAAAATACTAAAAAAATATTTACAGATAGGAATCAACATGGAATTTAATATTTTTTGTAATTTTTAATTATTACCAGTAAAGTTTGTTGTTATTAAATTCATTAAAATTATTTCAGGAAAATTATTGATTTAATCTAAATTCATTAAAATAATGTCCATTGACAAATTTTGCATCCAGAATAAATGTGCTTTGCTATCATGGTAATTTACTTGTAATTGGTCATTTGTTTGCATCAAACTACTCTAACAGTGACATACACTTCTTGAATAACAAAAGTTGCCAAAAATATAACTCAGCAAATTTTCACAAGAAAACTAAGTATATGAAACGAAATAGAAGATCAGTACATTTATTTTAAACAAATTGCATATTAGAATTTTTTATTTCTTAAATGTTTTTTTTAATTCTAATGTTTATAATTAAAATATTGTGTAACTTACTTATGCCAATAAGAGTTATCTATCATTTCTAGTCCATAGCCTGTAGGTTTGCGTGCTAGAAACATCTGTTCCAAATTTCTTGGATTTCTATTAATAAATTCTTCATTAAAAATATCATTTTCACTCAATGGCTGTTTTGGAACAATTCTAGATTTTTCTGAATATGAAAATAATTTAAGATAAATAAATCTTTATTTTAAAATTCTATTGATATTCATAATTTTAAGATTGGTATTTTACAATTTATATTTTAAATACTTATATTAAAATGTTATAATTACTGATTTCTATATTAAAGATCAATTATGTCTATAAAATATTTAACAATTTAAAAACTATAATTTTAATTTTATAATAAAATATTATAACAAAAATGATATTTTTTTAAAATTTTGAAGTAGATACAGTAATTAATTTAAGAATGCAAAATCGTCATTTACATGTAGTTCTATTGGTACAAATGCTTTAGTAGCTTAATAATTATGTTTTCACTAAATCTTCAACATAGTCCTTTATTCAATTTTGAGATTTTATACTCATTCATACAATTTTATATAACATAATTTTAGAATGGCAAGAAGTAAAAATATAAATATTGCTATTATAAATATAAAAATATGTCAGAAATTAGTTTATTTTAGTTTTTTAGTCCAGAAGACACTCAATAATACAAAATAAACTATAGGAAAGAATTGTAGAAACTAATATCTTAATTTTGGTACCTTAATTTTTTTAAAGAGAAAGCAAATACGTAAAGCCAGTGCTGTAAATTAATATAATCAATAAAAGTTGCAATTAATAATAAATAAATATGCAATATATAATTTTACTATTCTGTAATTATATGGGAGAACAGATATTGGACTTCTTATCAATATATTTTTTTGATGATGATAAAATTATATGAGTGTTTTAGAATATAAATATTAGGTATACCAAATATTGTAATTTAAACCAAACTTAAAATTTATTCTAAATAAGTAAATTTATAAGTTTCGGTAATCATGTATAAAAGCTAAAGAAATTATGAATGAATTTTAATTAAAAGCTCACCAGTTTCACAGAATCTATTTGACAAATGAAAAGGTTTAAAATAAATATTTTTATTGAAAGGCAAAAACTTGATATTTCTCCACATGTTTTTATTTCTTACAAGTTTTCTTACGCTACGCAACGCCATCTACTTTTATAAAATATTTTTAAATAAATATATTGTATAAAGATAAAATTCAATAATTATAGATACAATAAATAATTCGAATTAAATAAAATATTATTTAAAAACATGCATTTATTAATTTGTATCTACTTTTTCTATTATTATAATATCATTTAAAAATGAAATTTTTATTTCCAAATTGTTTGTATAATAATTGTAGTAGTCATAGCAACTGTATTTTGTTTATAAAAAGGAACAAAAAACTGTGATGGAAGGAATTAGTCTTAAAGAGGCGATAAAGAAATGGGAAGAAAAACATAAACAAAAAGCTTCAGATGCAAGAGTCATCCAACTTTATGGACATATACCACCAATCGAAAAATTAGATGCCAGCACTTCGATATTAGTTAAGTGCGAAAAATTATCTTTGTCAACAAATTGGATCGAAAAAATTAGCAATTTAGTAGGATTAAAGAATCTGAAGATCCTTTCCATTGGAAGAAATAAAATAAAATCACTTTCTGGAATAGAAGCTGTTGCAGATACATTAGAAGAACTGTGGGCTTCCTATAATCTAATCGATAAGCTGAAAGGAATAGAAGCGCTAAAAAACTTAAAAGTGCTATACATATCCAATAACAGGATTAAAGAGTGGAACGAAATTTTGAGGTTAACAGATCTTTCTCATCTCGAACATATTGTAATGGTTGGTAATCCTATCGAAGAAAATTTAAGTCAAACTGACGAATGGAGGAATAAGATGACTCGTACTCTTTGGCCTGTCTTAAAGATATTAGATGGAAAGACTCTTGGAGCGGGAGATGATGAAAGTTGATTCTTTTATTGCTTAGCTAATTAACAAATATTGTATATGTTAAATTGAAAAATATTCAGATATTTAATATCTAATAAAAATAAAATATGTTGCATTAATATAGCGTAAACGGTTTTTAATATTTATTATTTGCGAAATAAAAAAATAATTATTAAGAATTAGTATAATTTCTGCAATAAAAATAAAAATTTTTATTTATTCTTATATGTTTAAAAATTTTTACATGGCAAAAATACTTTTTAGCCTAATTAATGGAGTATAAAATTTATGCAATGTATCATACATAGTATAATATACATACAATATTTTATGCAATAAACTTTGTAAACTGATAAATAATGCTTTGTATATTATAGCAGTGTAATAATTGTTTTTGATATTAAGTGTATGAATAGATAAATAATATTATTTTAAAGGTGGGTAAAAATTGACTCTGCCACATGCCGCTACTCCGGTGGAAGAATCAACCGGACTGTAAAGAACAAGAATTGACGGATAGAATTTTTAAATAATTTTTCACTTTAAGCCACAAAACCTCGTCAAAATCTCACCTTTCTTTGTAGGGTTTTTTGTTTATCTAGAAATTCCATAATAGCTAGACAGTAATCACCATTATGGAAAAAAATAGACTCTTTCGCGACTAATAAGCCGGTTTTCATTCGGGCCCGCTGCCTTCCAACCAGGCACTACCATTCGATATTTAGAAAGTTGAGGAATTGAGATCTAATGAAAGAGCTCGTATTTCCCCGGAGGAAATAGAGTTTTCTCTACTTCACGCGATGGCCACAGACTTCAAACAACTGTCGACATAGTAAAGCTTCCCCAACATTTCATGGCAAACCTTTGGAATTAGAAACAGATTGAAATAAACTTGTAGACCTAAAGGGTTTTCACATAAAAATGAATGCACCAAAGCATTCAAATATTGTAGTTTTGATTTGATAATTTTTGATTATATATACATAAATTTGAAAGTGATAATATATATATAAATTTGATGTGAATTTTGACAAAGAAAAAATAAATGTTATGCTTTTTTATTTTTTTTTTGACCTGACAACTCTATTAATTAATATTAAAACTTTCATAATCTATGGCAGTTTTGGTTAAATTGGTAGATAAAAATTGCAAGATTCGGGATTTATCTCAAATTAAACAAATAATATACAGCTTAATTTAACAAATAAGCTTTCAATATAATTTTTACAAATACTGTACTGAATAACCTAATGTTAAAAAATATCAATAAAAAATATTTTTAGCTTCAATATTTTACTAAAGTGCTATGATTCCCACAAAATTATTAGTGCAAAATTTCATATTATTTTCATTATTCCATCATAATCGTGTTCGCCAGAGGGATACGGTTAGATACTCAGCATGTACATTGCAACTGCATGGAATGAAAGAAAAATGTGTTGAAAGCATGGTTGAAAGTTAACAATTATATTGTATTTATGTTGATTTTTTAAATTACGACTTTTTCTTATTAAATGAATAAATTAACCCTTAATTTTACTGATTTAATCACTTTTGATTAATAAAACATAAACAATTAAAAGTAAGTGTTTGAATTAAAAGCCATCTTTATTGTGGAATAAAGTTTTTGATACTCTTAGTATTTTTGCTAGTATAGATGACTTGCGAAGTATAATACGTTATTAAAAAATTGATTAATAATATTTGTCTTTTAAATATGATGATGATAGATATGTTAATATAATATAGCAACATTTTGAGATGATTTTACTAAAAGGTCCTAAAAAAAATTGGAATGCCTAAAATCACATTTTGATTTTGATAAAAACTAATGATGGTATTTTAAGTTGCTTTATGTAATATATCAAGGTATCTATATCAATACCATATCAATATAATATTTTATTGTACATACACTGTTATACTGCATATAAATTTCTTCAATTTAGTTTGTTACCACACACAAAGCTAAATCTAAACTGGGGGAAGATATATAAATTCTATATTTGCATTTTGTTTAATTAGATCTTTTTATAAATTTTAATTATCTGATTTTATTCCTTTTTATTTATATTATTCTATTTTATATTACTAAATAATAATTTTTATCATCATCATTGCTATCTATTATGTATTAAAGCATTTTTGGTATACTGCATTTTCAATATAATGATTTTCTATGAAGTTAGAATTTCTTTTATCTTAAATTATTATTATATAAAAATTCAAAATAGAAATAGAAAAGTCTGTTTAATGTAAATATATAGAAAGTCCTTTAGTTTCAAATATTTGAATTACAGACTTTAATATATACGGACATGCAATATTATTTATAAATTTTTGAAAAGTTCAACCATTCGATGAAAATATTAAAAACTATATAATTTTACAATACTATTAGACTATTTAATTATTGATTAATAATATTTAATCAATAATTAATCTCATTTAACACATTAATGTTAAATGTAATATAACATAATTGAACATAACAGCAGTACAGCTAGAATTTGCTTTGATAGAAGGACTTATCTACATTTAAGAAGTTATCTACATTTTATAAATTTATTTTATACAATAAAATGATACAATATTTATTTTGTTGTTGGAATTTTTAAAATATATTACATACCAAATTGACAACTAGATCGCAAATTACAATAAAACAAAAATCTGAACTAGCTTGTAGGACCTTAGAATAAAATTATAAATGTAGGAGTGTTTTCGGGCTGGACTGCCCCTCTTCAGCTGCCAGCCTGAAAGTGCTCCTGCATCTATAATTTTATTCTAGGGTCCTACAAGCTAGTTCAGATTTTTGTTTTATTAAAATATATTGTGCAGAAAAGCTATAATATTCAAACGCAACATCTGATTATTTTAGATTTTCTGCCTATGCATTTTTTTTTGTATTTTATTAGGTTTTGTAAAAAAAAATGTGATTTTGATTTTCTTCCTATTCATTTCATTAAAAAATTATTTCACAATGAATAGTTTCAATGGATGTATTTTTTTGCAATAGATATCAGTGTTTAAATTAAGTGCATAGTAAATAAGTGCAAACATTTCTAAATTAAGTGCTATATGGTAAAAGCTACTATTTCTAAAGTTCACAGTATAGCAGATATAAAATGCCTTTTAATCACACTTTGTAAATAAAGCAAAATTATAAAAAGTAGTACTACTGGATTTTATGTAATAAATCTAGTAAATGAGGAGAAGAAAAGCATTTTCATCAATAAAAATATAATAGAAATGTTGAATTCAGAATATATATATTGGTATATTTTAAAATGTTAGTATTGTTTTATTATAGATTATGATGTAAATCATAAAATGTTTATGATTGTAGATCTGCAAATAGTTATAATTTGCAATGTGTTCTTAAATTTTATGAAATTTTGTTTTTTCCATTTAAAAAAGAAAACCAAAAATAAAGTAAGTAAACTTTTTGGAATATGCAGTGTACAGATAGTCCTCAACTTATGAGGTTTGAAACTGATCTCTGTCATAAGTCAGAATGGTCAGAAGTTGAAAATGTCTAAAATATTTATAAATTTGCAATCACTAGATCATGCAAATATTCTTCTTATTTTTGACTGATATATGTATGAGATAATCCCCTTTACAAAAATTTTTTATTCATAAAATTTCTTGGCATATATGGTATAGATCAGCGTTTCCCAAAGTGTGGGTCGCGACCCGGCGCCGGGTCGTAGAAAAAT
>WUQG02003956.1:0-12204 GCA_011317285.2 Androctonus mauritanicus | reverse complement strand
AGCCAACTGTTTAGATTTTGTTGGCTAAGCATAAATTTTTAAACGATTGTTTTTTGTTTTTGTTTAGAAAATAATAATAACAACAACAACAACAACAATAACATTTTTTTTACTCTTGCTCTTCTAATTCGGAGAACGTATAAAAGCCATGGCGATAATTGCGAAACGTAGTGTTCTCTTCCCCTCCGACTGCACGGTATCATCAATTAGAAGTAGGCTATAGGATATTGTTACTGCCAGAGTAGTGCTAGCTAACATATCACGCTGCGACGGCTCTCTGTTTGGTTATCAACGGAGCTCGCACGCTGGCATAATACGCTGTCCTTTATCTCGGCAGTCCAGCCTACTTCTCTTCCCCCAGCTGCGAACGGGGGGACACAGAAATATATGTGAGACTGGCTATCTTTTAGCTTACAACTGCCCAAACTGATTTTAGGGTACTTTTTCCTTTGCAGATAGTCTATACAGATATCACTCCAGCAATACCACACGCTCCAGTTTAAAGGAGAAAGAAAAAACTTTAAAGATTTAACGAGAAAGAGAGAGAGAGAGAGAGAGAAAAAAATAAAAAAAAAAATACGTTCAAGTTTTTACCATGCGACGTCATAACACTAACGATTCGTTGTGTAGAGTTGTCGCTAATTGTTTTCGGTTGGAATCGCGTTTTTGGCGCATTGTAAACGTTGGAACAATTATACCAAAAAGTCAGTTGGGAGCGGAGTGGAGCGAGCGCAACCTGACATTAGCTAATTTAAAGCAAGCACGACTGACACAGCGAAAGTCTGGCAAACAACATCATCCCACAGTAAACACTAGGATCCGACATTGTTGACATTAGAAAATCGATCTGACTACTCACTTGTAAATGAAGCAGATTGTCTTTTTCCCAGATACTGATTCGAGAAACGAATGTATCGAAATTAAACACGCTCTCTCTCTCTCTTTCTCTCTGTGTGTGTGTGTATATGTGTGTGTCTGTATGTGCTACGCATCAGCATTCTTCATCCCTGTTATAGTTTTCCTTCTAAATTAATAACTGCTGCAGAGAGAAAGAGAGAGAAGAGAAGAAAAAAAAATCGATTCCAACTGAAATTTTTAATTGGTTTTTCTCTTTTTAAGAAACTTTTTCAAATTAATATATTTCGCTGTTGTCCCACTTTTAATCTGAAAGATTTACCCAATGTCTTGATTGAAACTGTAAAGACGATTCGGGATTATCTGGATAATTTTGATGAGTTTCTGCATCTTTTTAATCAAACAGTAAATGAACTGTTTAATAACTCTTTCCACTTCGCGATTATTTCCACCATCTTGCGACGCGTCGCGCCGTCTTCGACGCGTAGACTACTCTCTTCTCAACACACACACACACACACACACACACTTAGTAATAAATTAATCCCGCCAAACTAAAAGTAAATTCTTAATTAATTCGAAACAGAAACTATACGTTTTAACCACACTTTCAAATTCCTTTTAGTGCGATTTCTACCTTCATAATCTTAATAATTACTAACAGCATTGATCAATTAAGATTAATTTATCAGTTCGGCTTTCCTGCTGACGACATTAGAAACATGTTTCTGATCGCTTCAGATAAACGGCACAACATGGCAATTATAGAAGTAAAAGGAAAAAAAAAAAATCGATAATATATAAAGAAAAATTGCAAAATGGGATGAATGTCAGCTGCAACCTTTTAAAACACAATTTCGGAAGCGAAAAGAAGTCAAAAAGAGCTCTACAATGCCGCTTCATAATGCTACATTACTATTTGACATAGTGATACCATGTCGGAGCATAGTACCATCAGTCATACCTTACAAAGTATTATTGTTGTCAAGTTAGGTCTGACAACTCTTATTTTACGCTTGGTATTTTTCGATAGTAGTCGAGTGGTAGACCTTTATACACCGAGTAGATATATAACTTAAGTGAAGCGTCAAATTGCTTTTCATATCGGCTGAATTGAGTCACTTACTCGAATTGTGGGGTGAAATCTGTTGGAGCGTAAGTAATACGCGCCCAATATATATGTAGGCATACCTCCTGTTGGTGGTACGGGATATGTTTCAAAAATGAACGCCTTCTTTTGTATCTCCATTTTATTTAGAAGTGCACTTATACCATACACCACAACAGTAACGGTCGGGGATGCACGACTTTACTGTAAGCACTCACACACACACACAAAAAAAAACTTTAATTATTTACTCGATTTTGTGTTTAAAACTACGCTTTCGAAACCGTCTGTTAGATATCTTTAAAGATAAAACGCGTATAAAGCAATAACAGTCATATACATATTTATTATTTTTTATAAACAACGGAATGAATCTAAATCTTGAAATTTACAGCCTCAGTTCGGCCTAAACAGCATCCTTTCTGAAGATATTTTTCACGTCTCGGTTGCTATTTTGGTCGTATCGATCAGAATACGAAAATTTTCGACATTAAAACATCTCGATCGATGATTTATATACTTTGGTATATCGTTAAAACGTGGCCTTAGATTTTAGTAGGTCTTAGATAATGGCGTTTATAGAAGAATTATCTACAAATATTGGATTCGGAGTTCTCTAACTTATTTGTCTGGCTAAATCCGAATAAATTGGTTGTTACTGCTACTGATGCGAGAATTCTAACAATCCGAAAGCTAACCTAATTTATGTCCACAAAAATAAAGGTATAAAAGAAAAAGAGGAAGAAAAATTCTGCAGTAATTAAACGATTTGACGAATAAAAAAGAAGAGCTTCCGTCTCGGAATGAAGAAAGATATATGTTAGGTATTTTTAGAGATTCGTTGCTGTGTGTAGAGGACAATCACCCCTTCTGTAGAAACTTCCTGGCAAATTAATGAGATGAAATATGAGGAATTACTAAAGGACAGAAGAGAGAATAAGTCGCAAGAGTGATCTGCCTAGTGATCTACCGACTCGCTCATCAAGAATCCGAACATCAGATAATGCATAGAACTAGATGACGCTATCAGTTCCTGACAATCTGGAATTCGCCAGGGGAAGAAGAAGCTTTGAACAGATGAGGGGTAGGCACATTGCCTTCTTTCCAGCGGGTCAGCGGCGAGGACATTTACCACTTCAGCAAACAAGTGGGACTGTAGAGTGAGGATGTTTAGGGAACGTGATCGGCGTTGTCCCCCTTAAACCCCAGCAATGTCGTCAGGCGAGGTGGTAAGGGGACGGGGGACGTGACCCCAGGTGTCCCCAAAACTTGTCAGGTGTCTGAACCGTGTTGTAACGAGCACGCTTTCTTGTTATTACTATTTTTTTAACCTCTCCCTTCGCCTGACTACACACACGAACTCACATATATATATGTAAGATATATAAAATTTGCAACTTGGCAATTTGTTTCACGCCTAATTTTATGCAAGCAAAATGATTTTTATCTAGCAAATTTGACGTTTTAGAACCATAAATCTGCAGCGGGATAAAAACTGCTGTAGCTGTGCGTCATGGCGGATTAAAATTTTATGTATTATTGTGCTACCCGCAGTGTCAACAGTTAATTTCTAGGAGAGCTGCCGGTGCATCTATTACACAAATAAAGTCAGCAATGTTCTCAGTCATTCTGAAACGTTAATGGAGTTGGTTAGCCAGCATCGAAAACAAACGCGCCGATTTTTAAGCATTTCTGACACATCGTAAAAACTGCTAACGGTTAACACATTAATCCCCGTTACCTTAAGTTATAAAATTTTACTGTGACTTAATGATAATAACCATCACGTTTTTAGAAATAGTTTAAGAAAAGTGTTTATTATTTACTAACTTAATGAGGGGAGTTTTAAGAGTGAGTGCGCGTAGTTACTAAGCGAATGTGTTTGTGTGTGTGTCAGTTTGTTTGTCTATAGATATATATCATGTATTGTCACGGCTAACTATCATGTGGTTTATAAGAGGCTTATAGCTTGGAGTTTGGACTGAGGGAGGGAGAAGTATATAGTAGTTAAAGCTAACCATGTGTTTGGATAGAAAAGAATTACAATAACTCACCACTGTTTCTTGTTCACGGTCGATATAGTTAGACAAACGTTGTTTGGTTTATGACTTAACTTTGTAGGTTAATATGTGTTTGATTGATATACACGTGTGTGTCTGTGAATCCATCAGCTAGCGTTGTATACATAATTATGTATCACTGCCAACTTATCTCACCTTGTGTCCAATCACGGCATAGCTACACACCCTCTATCGATTTAGGGTGGTCTGACTATGGAAACGCCATTGCTACGCCCGCTACGGCAAATGCCATAGGCCTATACAATCCGTTTCCATGATTTTTACTTGATTAATAGTTCTGTGCCATGTTTATAAATTGCCATCTTTGTAATTCACAAATAAACTCGATGTATAAATATAGTTAGAATCCGTCGGCACATTTAACAGCAGTTATTTAAAGCGCTTAGTTGTAATGACCAGAATACTTGCGCGTAATTGCAATTATGGAAGTTTCTACGTTTTATGAGGCACGGTGATCAAATGTGACAAGAAAAATGACAACATATTCTCCAATGATTGACCAGATGTGTCCTGTCGCCGCCCTGTAATCGGGCACTTCTCTCCCGTTTCCTATTCCCTCTTTTATACAACCGCACTATTGTCCACGCACTATTACCTACCCTTAGAAATTACCATGAAAATGGCTACTAGTGTTTACATTTTGGTCCAAGAAATCTAACCTCTTTGAAACGTGTGAATAGGGTCCAGTGCGAAGTTGGAGTTTACCACAAAGCTTCGATACCGAGACTGCGACTTAAAGAGCTACTGAACTGCCCCGGAGGCACAACCAAAACTCTGCTTCAACTGAGAGGAAACAGAATAAACATACCCAGTAGGTAATTTATATTGTAGCTTATGCTAATCCTCTAGCATCACAGTTCAGACATAGATACGTTGTCTATGACATCTGTATCCACACCAGACTGACAAAATATCTTCTGACAGCAGACGGGTTTGCTGTGATTGACATGTAATGCCGAGCCAAGCGAGTAAACAATGCTTTTAAGGAAGCACACAAACTGGAACCGCGGTAGAAAATAAGGCAGATTGGGAGAGTTTTGAGTGCTGAACGCATTGTCGCAGTGTTGCTGTGTGACTTTGCAGATCTGGCGACATTCTAGGTAAAGCGCACAGAACGATTACTATAAGTCAACGAGTTCCTTTATCTGTCCCCCTCTCTCTGGTGTTCTTATAGCGATGAACCATATTATTTTATGTTATTTATGAGTTCCACTACACGTTAAAAAAAGTAGGAGAAGAAAAGAGGACACACGCATCGAGCTTGACTTAGAAACGAACACGGGATCACAAGAGTTCAGCGAAAGGTCGAACGCGTCAAGCACTAGAATGTTAGTTGGATGGCCAATTAATTATTCATCCATGTCTTTTGACTGCGGTATGTCATACATTACAGATACCGACATGCAGAGACTGACAGTGGCCCCTCTATCAGACTTTCGGATCTTCGTATAGCCCAAAGGGATGTCACTAATACCGCAGAACGGTGACATACAGAATATGTTCTTTATTCTTAATTTAGTCAGCAGATTCTTCGGGTATTTATTCTGCCAAGACAGATGCGGACCCACAACAATGGCTAGACCATCTGTAGTATTTTAATTAGTTTTTACCACTGGTCTAGTCAGTGAAACTTTTAACGTGTTTAGTTTTTTTTATTTGCGCTATTTCAGAATACTGTATATATATATAAAAAGAAGCATCCGCATCTGTCATCAATAATCCAGCGTTACAGTTTCATATTCGGTACCGTTGCGCAAACATACTTTATTGTATGGTCTATCAGGCTGTCCATGGTAAGCTGGAAAATTGGTGTTGTTTCAAAATGTTAATCCGATTCTGGCTGATAAGAATGGTATAATTCAACCACTATCTGACTCTAAACCATTATAGATAGGGAGGTGCTTTGACAAAGAAAGCGAATTGCCTTTAAAATAACTTTCCATAAAGTATATCCTAGAGCATATCTTGTTGCGTGACAGCATTCGATTTCTTCACTTTCCTTCTTCGCCTTTTTTTTTCTACTTTTTTCCTGGCCATTGACGGTCTAAACAGTAACATTGAAAGTTGAACTGGGCCGAGTATAAAGTTACATCGGCTCTTGTTACGAGTATATGCGGTGTCCCATAGGGAAACCCTACATGGTTGCCGGAACCCCCTCAAGTACCTCACTAGTGTCCAACGTTAATCGTTAGAATCGCATTTGTCAGCAGTTCTCGCGCATGCTGGCACACCAAACCTTAATTTCTACCCCCTTGTTTTTTTTACCACACTTTGTATTTTCTTCTAATCCTTTTTCTCTCTCTCTCATAACTATTTATATACACGTCCACGTAAATTATAAATTTGTAAAATTTCCGCGGCAGCAGAAACCCAACTTGGATGGCTTCCAACAAATTAATTAATCCAAAGCGTATTGCTGGAAAAATTTTTCTTCCATTTCCGGCATAGTAGTAGGCTAGCCACAAAACAAAAACATTAAAAACAAAGAACGTGTGACGGCCTACAGATATTTTACGCCATTTTTAATCTGTGTCTGGTTTGCAAAGAGAAAACATAAATAGATCGGGATGGCTCATAAGTTATGGCCGGTCGGACGGCTTAAAAGAAGTTATACAGAAAATAAGACCCATCAACAAATTACGAATTGAGATCGTTCGGTAGAGTTGGCCACCAGCAAACAGGTAGCTTAAGTGGAAACAGAAAAAAAAAGAAAAAAAAGAAGAGGAGACGGATTAGTGATTAGTCTATCAGCGGAGTAATAGCATCAAAAAACACTTTCTCTAAGGATCTACAAATTGTCGGAATTGCATTAAAAGAAAACACGCTTGTGAGCGTTCAAAGAAGCTGCCAGAATGGACGATGATTTAGTAGATGAAGAAGATGATTTGTGAGTAGCCAAGGGCTAAATCTCCGCCGTTGCACGATAACAATCTGCAACGTGATGGCGTAGTTGTGGTCAGGTGGGTGGAAAACGTAAAAGAAAGAAACGAAAGAACTCCCTTCCTCATATCTCAGGATGGTATCTGATTAGAATCGATAAATCAAGTGGTCGAGTTTGTGTGAGATTTCCAACCTTGGTGTTCATTACGACAAGCGAGCCGCGAAAACAAGACAAGACGTTTACGACTTACTGCAAGAAGGAACAGCGCAACCACTCCACCCCTGGTGATGTCGTAAAGTGTTGTCGCTGCTACTGGAATTGTAAAACCGCAGGCCTCGTTTAGGGTTAAGGTCATTTATCAAAGGGTCGTACCCATAAACGACAACAAAACTAAGTTAATGAAGCCACCTGACTATCTCACCTGTGTGTTTTGGTTGACGTTCAAAAGTCCTTCCGTTGTGTCTGGAAGCGGTGACATGTCTAAACACAACCAGTCGATGCCATAAAGTCGAAATCTTTTAATGTTCTTTCAGTCCTTTAAGCGCATTACTGTTAATCAAGCGATTTGCTGCATCAAAACGCGACCCAGTCATATCTTGGCAAACAACAGTCTTGCAAAGGATTATCTACGGGCTCCACGGAAATATCGTTAAAAACCTGTGACCATATATAGACTCCACCGATTTTAATCGCTTTATTTGACTGCTATGGCGGACAAATGAATTTTTTTTTTTAAACCGACTGCGTTTAGGATGTCGTTCCGTACGTCGTCCGTAAGAAATTTATTGCCAAATTTGAACCGTTAAGAGTTTAGCGGCAGAATTTTTTGTGGGAAAAAAAAGAGAAAGAAAACAAATATATATGTGCATGAGCATTTATAAGACCATTCGCGCTTTGGGAATTTATTTTTCTAATTTTCTATTCCTTAGGGAAACGGGACGGGGAAACTTATACAATTTTTACTTTATTTTTTGTTTAAAATAAAAATTAAAGTGGAAAAACAGTAAATTGGTTAGAAGACAGGCGAAAATTGCATTGTTTAGAAGAAAATCTTTGGAAAAATGCAAGAAATTTTTCATTTTTTTATCTTGTTAAGCGGGCATTTTTCTGTTTAAAATTTTTATCGATAGCTAGACATGTTTACGCAGTATACGGTTGCTTTTTATTGTTGTTTCTTTTCCGAAGTTATTTTTATTGAATCTTCTTACCAATCGTTAGAATCTTTTGTCTACTTACATATGAAAAAAAAAGAAAAAATCTTCCTGACTATCAACAGCAGTTTAAAAATACGAAAACGGGGTTTTTCTTTATTACCTCTATGTAGGTTAATTATTTTCATCACTCGTTTAATTGTATTTTTTTGTCATTTTTCCTGGTTGCCGCGTGAAGTAATCCTTCTTTACTCCACACAGGCCTTATTATACCTGCTTTTTTTTTGTTAATCCTCTAGGCCTGTATTCTTTACAGAAAATAAAGACAGCAAAATACATAGAGACAGAACGCCACCCACCTCTAAATTAACAGAATAGGACACACATTATACCGTAATTATCGCATAAGCCACTTTTTTTTTGAAGTCTATTCTTTCACTAACCTTTCACCACGGAAACAAAATTAGCGAAAAATTACCACTCTCGGTTCTAAGAGTATTTTTGTGTGAATATCGTCGTTGCATCCGCCTAAAACAGGTCCTTCCGTCACCCCGCCGAGTAACTTCATAATTTTAAAAGTCGATAATTGAATAAAAAATCGTTTTCGAATGATACACAACATACGAATAAGCAGTAACTAGATATGGCGAGACAAATTTATTGTTCAATCGTTCACAAATGCCAGGCCATGTTTCGCCTCTCGCTGTACAGGACTATCTATATATTTGACAACACGCTACCACCAACCGAGTGGTGAGATACTGTTGGTGTCTGTGTGTACAATAAACTTTACCTATCTGCTTCATAAACAGTATCTCTGGCAGCCACAACTAAGGTCCTACACACAGTTCCACTCATTTGGTGTCTGCACGCTTCAGATAGCACCTCTAGATGCGCTCACATTTACATTACGTCTTTAATACGTAATGCCGTATTACTCGACACACACACAGTCAAAAAAAAAAACCCACCTTTACATCTGGACAGACAGGGAAAATGACCTTTCAGATCCTTATTAATTTATATATAAAAAGGCGGCGGTACGTTTATTAATAGACGCAATGCTATAAATTTTCGCATCAGAGATCATTAAGCATATCTATCTAGTAATCCGAGGAAAATTCTATTGTTTCGTTTCCGATCAGGATAAATAATGATCAGTTTGATTAATATGTGTATTCATATAATATAATTATGATAAATATTACAACTATAACCTGACAATGTACATCTGCAACAGGTTACGCTCTATAGAAGTTTTGATCAAAATGATTTTTTTTTTTTTTTGTGAATTTCTGTTCAGTTTGTCAGGCGGCGCTGTTTATTAGTAATTGGCCAGCATTATTCGACCATTCGTACACGCTCGTATGGTATATTTAATGTAATATAACCAGGATGGGAGCAGTTGTAGACAGATAAGGAGAAAAATCGAAATCAATAAATATGGTTAGATACAAAGAACGAGTCCATAATAATCCCGGCAGACGAAACAGATGGTGCAGAGGAGGACAGATGGGTGAGGGGTCAAGCCGGGAGTAAAACAATAGGAATGTGGACACTCAGTATGTGGTTGGCCATATCGCGGTCTACCCCTTGTCGACACCGAATCTTACTGTTTTATTTTGATCATCATTTACATTAGAATTATATTCATAGTCGAAACTATGCATCCAGCACACACATCTGGTCCCGATTTCTGCGTTAGTTCTAAGGACCACACAGGACTAGACGTGTCCTGCTGACTCTTCTGACAAGCTACCTGCTTTAACCGTATATAATACCAGAAAGTTTATAGTCGTTCAGTCCGCAAATGTAATGTATTTAGATAGAAACACATCATTCACTCAGCTTTTTTTCTTTTTTTTTTTCTCTTTTCTTTCTTTGGGTGGAGCACGACGCTCTTTCGAGGTGTTGTAATTTAAGATTTTTATTTGTTCGGCCTGTCTTTCTTTTAACGCGCGGTATCAATGGCCCATTGCAATGGGTGACTTAAGGATTTAAAAAGGGGGAGAAAAAATGTATTAAACTTTAATTTTCGCGAATAAATTTCTGCACCCACAAAGCGGTAGCAGTTCGCATGTATATATATATATTTTTTTTTTTCTTTATCTCCTTCCTTTCTTTTGACTACATACCAATGCAGCTTTGCAGAGCAACAGAAACGAGTTATTAAAAATCCTTATACGTTCGGCCCGTTTTTAGTATAAAGTTTAACGCTCGAGGATTTTTATATCCGCGTTACGCTGGTTTTAAAGAAGATCAAAGTGTCTTAAAAATATTTTTTTTTTTTAATTTTTTTTCGCTCTTAATTAATGATAAACGATAAACAGTTTTAATGCTAGATATAGTTTTAAAAAAATTTCACCAGGATAATCAGGATAATAATAATTTTTGTAATTTAATTTAAAAAAAAAAAATAAGAAGAGTCGAAAACAAAGCCAATTTTCATTAAAAAAAGTATCCGACGGAAGAAAATAATTGAAAGAAAACCCGAGTAAGACATCAACTTTTCTAAAATGAGTCTCGGTAGTTCAATGAGATCTTCTCTCATTGAGCTAGAGAAAGTCACTGGAAAAACAAAGCGCAGTTTTTTTTTTCCTCTTTTCCTTTTTTTTTATTTTCTTATAGAACAGCGCGAACAGGGACCACACCGAAAGCGGTACAGGGCTAATCTATTTTAACATCGGTCAGTGACACTGGGTCCTCCTCCATCCATCTTCTAAACAGACACTGAACAAACGGCCTTGTTTTATTTAAAACAATATTTTGACTCTGTCCAAAGCTAAAATAAGACGCGAAAAAATGTTTTTTTTTTTTTAAAAAAAAAACATCGCGCGACGTAATTCCGCAGCGACAGAAAAAAATATTTTTAAAAAACAACCGACAATAATAAAAATAAAAAGAGGAAGTTGACAGATGGCAACACTACTTCGGTTTTATAAGCGCACTCGTGGTTATTACCGAGCACGCTTCATCAACCGCTGCGATATCTTTTAATTAATATACGAAACTCTCGATGATGTTCAGTCAGTAGAGTTTTAAAATTAAACACACTCAACTGTCTCTAAATTACACGTCGAAACGTATTTCGGACTTTGGCGATTAGAGGTATAATTGACAGAAATCTGGTATGTAGCGACTCACACCGAATGGAGAAAAGTTTCCATCTGTTTACAGTTCATTGTTCGTAATTCAACCACCGTTATATCGCATCATCGAGCCCACCCTGTTACAAGATGGGTGTCAATGGCGTACAATGAAGGGCCTTTCAATCAGGGGAATGAATATAGCCCTTTCGCCAGCCCAGAAAGGGACATCTGTTATGGAGGCTGCTCACAGTCAGGCGTTTATTACTACGCTCTCGTCTTCCTTTTATCATTATTATTTTTCTTTACTTTTTTTTTTTACTTTAAGCCGAAAAAAATAGCCGGATATCCGACTCCTACTTAGTATTTTATCGTTTTATCCGCTAAATCGTTTATTTAAAAACTGGATAAAGTTAATGGAGAATGCAATGTTGTTAGTATACAATGGAGATAGAATGATATTAGCGGATAATCCTGTTTGCATGCTTGTCTATAGATCGTATTACTCTCCTTCTTCGGTAAAAATATCGTAAACACCGCACACAACTCTAAATTCCTAATTTACTACCCAGACACACATCGCTTTATTAGATTGGTGCATAAAAAGGAGGAAGGGGAAATAAATAAATAAATATGAGCACCGTTATTTTCTGGGATGCGGCTTTAAAAACTTTAACTTGGCAAGGGCGGTAAGTAGGAACAACAACAACAGCGGCAGCGATTGCTTTTCTTTCTTTTTTCTTGACACAAGAACGACTAATAACGCGTGCATTTGTAAAGGATTTTTGTGTCGTGTCAAAAAAGTGATTTTTATTCTATTCAAAAATGTCAAACGGAAGCGTCAGGAAAAATTTTTAAAGAGCGTTAGATTAGCGAAAGGAAAAGAAATCCGATCAAGATTAATTTGTCGTATTCTCTATCGGTTCTTGGGAATTTTTCTGGTGTTAAGCGCCTAAAGAAAGACAAACAGTTTTCTGTATAGATAGATAGAGAGAGAGAGAGAATGTGTGGCGAAGAGTCACGAGTCGTGACTGAACCGAGG
>WUQG02003945.1:0-12204 GCA_011317285.2 Androctonus mauritanicus | reverse complement strand
TCAAACTATCTTACTTCTTAGTGAATTATTGTGTATTTTTCCACACAATTACTTTGATTATACATCCGTGTATATATTATATATTAATATATAATATAGGCAATATATATATATAATGCATGTATGCAATATGTATTATATTGCATACATGCATTATATTGCAATATAATGCATATTATATTGCGTGCGATATAATATGCATTATATTCCAATATAATACATATTATATTGCAATACTTAACCAACATGGCGCCGGTTTCCTCAACATAGACGAGATATGCACCCTCTAGTTGTAATATACTATCTCTATGCATTCAGCACATGATTCAGTCTTAGGTCCCTGGTGTCGGTGGTTCGAACTAACTTTGTTGAAGCGACTACCCATAATTTTCCGAAACCATATGATTTTGTTATTTAGTTATCGGTCGGATCCGAGTCGTAACTGTAAGGAAACTCCCTAATATTTCATTTATCGTAAGAATATTTTAAATATTATTTCAAATAAATTATTTAATAGAAAAATTATTTTTACGTTATCTTTTGTTTAGGAATATGATATATTTGAAATATTTTTTATGAAATCTGAAATATGCTCAGTTCCTATCTATATCGATGGTTCCGATCATAGATTTTCGGTTCCGATTCATGAAGTTTATCTCTTTTATTACTAGATGGATTATGACGATTTGTAATAAAGGAATAAACAATTAATTCTAATAATAAATGGTTGGAGACTGCAGGAATCAATTCTTTCGACTCCAAGACTTTTAATTATACTGTATAATAATTAAAATCGACTCTTCGTACCTGGGGTAACTCCCAGGAATGAAGATATACTCTTGGATATACTGTATTACTTTCATATGCAAAATCTTTTACATCATTTTAAAACAAATTTTACATAGATTTCTTATTGAATTTTACTATATAATTAAATATAAATTCATTAAATACATTGTTCACTGTATTATAGTTGAAAATACAGTAATTTACTCTATAAATATCAATGTTTATAATACAGTATTATGTTATATTAGCATTTGTCAAATGAAATTAAAAAAAATATTAATAATACTTTAATTTATTGGCAATAATTAATATTATATCTATATTTTAGTGCTTAGATCGAATGTTATAAGTTTATTTTGATTCATAAACAGTGACGTCATATTTCAAAAGGCTTTACACGTTGCGGTATCTAGGAGTGAACATGTGAGTATACAGATTTTTTGTTTCATACAAAAATTTCAATAATGAAATTGTTTAATTTTACTTTGTTTCAATAAAAACTATTTAATACTTGTTGTTATTGTTTTATTTATGCCTGTATATATAATTTCAGGTCTAAGGTTACATTCAAAATAACATTAACATCAGATCCGAAATTGCCATATAAAGTGTAAGTTTTATTTGCTTTTTAAAAATTTTGTTATAGGTAGATACATTGCTTAGTCGATAGATCGGTGCTTTTTGAACAGGGTGCTATCCCTTGCAAAATTCGATAGTATAACCTAAACAAATTTTTTTTAGTTGAATAAGTTTCCAATAAGGATGAGACAAACTTAACTCATCTAAAAAATATAAAAGTTGGTAAATAAAAAGAGGAGTAGGTAAATATAGTACACGATCATTTTATAGTAACAATCATTAAGATATTACTTTAGAGTAAAATTTTATTTTCATAGAGGTAATATTGAATAGTAGTACTATTCTTAAACTCTTTTTTTGTGATTATCAATATAAAACAATGAAATGTGGAATTTTAAAAATAGCAAATGGAAAACTACTTGTGAACTTGACCTACATTTGTCTCAACAGACCAAAAAAACTCAAACTAAATACATGTGAACTAATAAACTTGACAAATCTTTTTTATTAAAAAATTTATTTGTTAATGTGAATGTGTTTTTTTATTTCTTTTCTAAATACATAGAATTTTAGACATTTTTAAGATGTTTCTTATAGAAAAATTTTTGGAAAACACTGAGATAGATAACCATAAATTTTTCAAAAGAATCCAATCTATCAGGTGTAACTTCAGAGGAATATGATATTTTTCAGATTTATCTTTAAAGAACACAGTACTTTCATACATATACTTTTACATCACTTTAAATTGGATTTTCTTATTAATTTTAATTATTATAATGAATTTATTTATTATATAGTATGAATCATAGCTTGATTTCTCATTATAAATAAGACATATAATGAATAATAAATCTTTTTTCAACAAAATTGTTAAAAATATTAAGAACATATGAATAAACCAATAGATCTTTACTAACCATCCAAGAGATGATGGTGAATTTAATGAAAAATCATATCTATCAGAAACTGTACTCAATAGAATAGGCATTTTCTTTGAAAAAGAAGCATATCTGTCTACCTACTTATGCTATATGGAAGAGAATTTCTTATATCTTTTATAAATAGAAACATAAAGAATATTTAAAAAAAATGAAATTTTATTGAAACAAAATTAGTATTATGACTAAATTTTGTGTTCAAAAGTTTTCATGTTTTATTTTCAAATATTTTATGAGCAGTTTAGGTTAAATTAAATCTGAATTATGTTAAAAATAAAGCATATAGTTACAAATGAACTTTGTATTATTTAAGATAATGGCTCTCTATATGATCCATAGAAATTTTGGAAAGGTGACCAGAAACTTTTATTAAAATAGAGAAAGAATTTAAATAAACAAAAGAAAAAAGAGAGAGGAAAAACAAAAGAAAAAATATATATATAAATTTTATTTTGAAGAGATTGAGTACATTTTTATGGATTACTCAATAATAAATTCAAGCTATTTATTTCATAATTTACTGAATATTACAGCATGATAATATAATTATACACAGTACATCCCAAATGTTTTGGAATGGTCAAATATCTTGAAAAATATGCATTCTATGAAAAAAATGTTTTAGATAAAAATTATTTGATTTTAAAAGAAGCATAAAATAGCGATATCTGTTTCATTCATATATGATGTTGACAGTAACCTGAAGGTCAGTTCATTTTTTTAAATAAGAATTACTATTTTTTATTGTATATTCTAATTCTATGCAAAAAATACAAAACTTATCTGAAATATTTTTTCAAAAAATGCACTTATTACAAGGTATAGTGGCTTGAGAAATTGAGAATACAAATACCATTGTTTCAAAGGTGATTGATTGTGATAATATCCCAGAATGTTTAATTTTGGCAAAAAAATGCATTTAATTGAATGAGAAAGAATTACTGTTTTTATTATATGAGAATAAAATTAAATTTTATGAAGCAGTTACTAATCTGTTCAATGATATACAAATAGTCCGTGATTTATGATATTCTGATCTTACAGTTGCCAATATGATATTCCAAATTTGGCTATTTTTATAGCATATTGTCTAAAAATACTTTTTGTTTTAATAAAAATATAGTACCACTTTGGGAACCAGATTCAATTTTGGATGATTTTACACTGAAGCCCAAGTTTAATTCTGGATTATTTTATAAACTTGAGGACTTGAGATCAAATCCAGATGATTATACCATCTTAAAAGATTCAGTATATTCTATTGTTTATTATTACTATTAAAATTATCATCATTATGGGTCATTTTCAACTAATGATACTTTTAACTTAAAGGATTATCAAAACATAATCCCATCATAAGTTGAGAATTATCTGTATATCCTGTTATGCTCCAGTTTCAAAATCTGATTTCTGATTTGAAAAAAAATAAGTTCAATTAAAGATGAATCAAAATTTGCATCCAATAATGATAAAACTTTAGAGTTTTTTTTAACCTGCTATTGAATATCCTTTCTTTCAAAAATGGCTCGGCAAACTGATATCAACAAATCAATAGCTAGCAGAATTATGAAGAAACATAGTTAAACAAATTTTGTATAAAATTTGCTTAGTTCAGGAACTCTCAAATGATGATTTTGGCAGAAGAGTGATGAGATGACGACATGGTGTGATGAAAATAATCAATTTTTTAATTGGATTTGTTTTTCTGATGAAGCTATTTTAGAATTAAATGGATCTCAAAATTTTGATGATTTAGAATTCAAACTGACATAGATAAGAGATTCTCATGAACAGAATTTTTAGAAAATAAATATTTGTCCAGGATGTTACATTTATAGGACTGTTTTTTATTGATGATAATTTCAATTTCAAAAATTAGTTACATTTACTGAGAACTGATTATTACAAGCTATTCAAAAAGTAGTTGGAGAAGCTTCTGAAAATGTTTGGTTGTAACAGAATGGAGCTCCAATTCACTGTGGTTTAAATGTTTGTAACTTTCTGAATCAAACATTTCCTAATAAATGGATAGGAGAGGCATAATTGAATAGTCACTTAGGTCTCCTAATCAACCAATTATGATTTTTTTACGGGGGATATTTGTAGAGTAAGATCTATGAAACAAAACTTGCAAATATTGATGAACTATGTGACAGAATACTTGATGTGTCAAATTCAATTGAATATCAGAATTCTATGATTGTTTAGCAGACTGTCACATGAGTGGTTGAAGATTAAAACTTCTAATTACTCACACTTTGTTTTAAGAGTATTTTTCTATTTAAATATTTCAAATAAAAGTTTGGTATTTTTTGTGTAGAATTAGAATATGCAATAAAAAAATATAAATTTCCTATTAAAAAAGTTGTATTGATCTTCAGATCACTATCAACAGCACCATCTATGATGGAACAGATACATCCTTGCTTTATGGCACTTCATTTTCAGCTTTTCTCAATTATATTCCATGTTTTTATTTTATATCTTAAAATAAAAATTATTTGCAAAATAATAGTTAGAATAAGTGTATAAAACATATTCTATAGGAACATTTGGGACATACTATATAACGGGTGGTCAAGCTTCATGTCACTATGAGTCATAAAGGAAAATCTCAAATAGTTGAGAGCCACATCAGTTTTTTCGGATAATCTTAATAATTGGTTAATAAAAAAATGTTTATTATATATTTCACATACATTTATTTTGTACAGATACATATTACTTTTATAATAAATGAACAAATTACAAAGCTACTTAATTTAAAATAATATATATTTGTTCCATATTAACTATTGATTTTTGTGGTATAGAGCCACATTGAGGGTACCAAAGAGCTGCATGTGGCTTGCAAGCCACAGTTTGGCCACCTTAGCTATATAAGATTGGATAGTGGGATTTATAATTTATATTATCAATTTTCTGATAATTGTTTAACTGATTCTTTAATTAATTGACTGAATCTGCTGTTTGTCCAATTAATATGTTGAATCAACTAAAATGGAATAAAATATTGGATCTGCAAGATTGAAATTATCTAGAATATTTGATATTAATAAATTGCAGCAGAATAAACTGTTAAAATTTTTATATACTGTATATTATTTTATTAATTTCATATAGGCATGGTTAGGAATACAGCATTTTTGGAAAATATTAATATTTGATGCATCTTGTTACTTTTCATAAATCAATACTGTACAATACTTTTCTGGAAAATATCAATAGTTATAATATTGATGCCAAAAATTTTAATGAGCAGTTTTAAAGGAGTACGCAAGAAATAATTGTCCAAAGTATTAGTAATTTATTAAAGAGAAAAATAATAAATAGCTAATAATTTATTACACACAAAAAATAATAATAAAGGACTAAATTAATAATTTATCAAAAAATAGTACAGTAAAATATTGATTATCTGACATAATATGGACTGAGGTATCTTGGATAATATAGAAGGTTTTTGTAAATTATTATTAAGTAAACTGGATTCAAATTATAATCAACAAATAAAATTCTTACAAAAATAATATGAGAAATGCTTCTTCAAGATTTTTGAATTAATAATAATTATCTTATGAAATCTTATATAAAAAGTTTATAAATATAATACTAATACCAAAAATTTGATATTTGGTATTAAAAAAATTATATATTATAGTATTATATTATAGTAAATTATAATATTTTATATTTTATAGTATTATATTTATAAAAAAAATTTGATATTTTTTTATAAATATAATACTATAATTTCTTTTAAGTACTGTAGTTAACCTGGTAAAATACAATTTGAAATGTTGGTGGGCCTTTATAAATACCAATAAAATCAAACTTGACTTCAAAAGTTGATAGTATCTATATATACTTGTGTGTGTGAGTGAATGTGTAAATGTGAGTGAATACAATATATATGTGTGTGTGTGCATTGTATTTTGACAGTTTTTTTGATACATTATATACTAGAGGTGGCCAGATTTTGTATCACTATGAGCCACATAGGAGAATCTTAAATACTTGAGAGCCACAATCAGTTTCTGAGCCAATGAGAGCTGCATCAGTTTTTTCAGGTAATCTTAACAATGATTTCAAAAATTATTATATATTTCACGTCATTTATTTCAGATGCCTAATACTTTTTATAATAAATGAACAAATTACAAATATATTATTTTTTAAATTAAATAGGCACTTACACCATATTAACTATTGATTTTCATGGTATGGAGCCACATTGAAGATACCAAAGAGCTGCACAAGGCTCGTGAGCCACAATTTGGCTATTATGGTTACATACTATGCAAATTTTTTGTCCACAGTGGACCAAATGATGGTGAAATTTTAAAGGTAACCTTTTCATTGATCTCAGTTTTATGCTGCTTTCCATATTTTTCAGAAATGAGAATTTCAGACTCCATTGAATTAAATTTTTTTTAAGATCTACCTGTAAGCAAAGAATGTAAGTTGAATAGTATGGGGCAGAACTGAAAAATCTTCAGATGATGGATTCAGAAGCCATCTTAGTTTTTTAGATATCAACTATATAATTGGTTTGTTGAAGGTTTTACATTAGATAGCTTCAGCAATATGAACATGTTGCATGAGAATGACATAGAGCACTGAAATGATAACATCATGACATCATTTTGCGTTGTCGGTAGAGACTTCATGTCCAAATGTAAATTAAAGAAAGGTTTTGAATTGATGTCATTCATTTGTATTTAATATGCTGAAAATAACAAATTTGATGCTTAAGCAGAAAGATTCATGCTTGTGATTTCTTTTGTTTATAGTGACTAAACAAGTAAATATAATGCCATATCTTTTAGAATGAATGTTCCTTAGACTTTTATATCTATAATATGCTATAAATTGCCAATATTCAAGATTCAATTCAAACATGAAATTAATTTAAAACTTCAACATGAAAAAAATGAGTATGTATAAAATAAATTTTCAAGCACAATACATGCACTTAAATACATAATATATGTGTCTTTTGCCAATAAATAAATAAAAAATTGAGGTATCACTGGCCTTCCAGAATTTGTATTTGTTTCCTGGAATGTTAATTCCTTACTTCCCTGGTCTATCTTTTAAAAATATCAAGAAACATAATTAGTGAAGCAGTTTCAAGAAAACAGAGAAAGCAAGATCAACCAACCACTGGACCTGGGTATTCATGTTCTGTGCAAGCATATTAAGCGAATTTGATGTAATACACATGTGATGCTATCTGAGGAAGTTAAGGGAAATAATAATTTGCTGAAACAGATTTCTTCTATGAATGTGCACATGGAACATGAACTCAATAATGTCATTCTTCATGTTCAGGTCAATAGCTAAAGCATTGATCTGAACATGAACACGAAGAAGAATGTGTAGGTTTGGCAATAGATGCTGTATCTATCTATTGAAAATTCTGCATTAGGGACATGTAACAAAAATGTATAAATCTATGTTTGGATCTAGCTAACCAATTCAGAGAACATCACAGGTTGACCAGACCATAATGGGATTGGCCAAAATATGATGGGAATGAGCCAGGGCCTATTGGTTCCTATGATGCTTTTATCTAACTGTGCAAATTTATGACACATTATGGTGCCAAATATAGTTGAAATTTGAATGCTAGTCTTCCTTGAATTCTATTTATTCTATTTTATGATGCTTTTCATCATTATTTATTAATCATTGGGAACATTATTATGTTTATTATGTTGGGAACATTGTTATGTTTGTGTTGTATTTTGTGTGTTGAACATTATTTGGGAACATTATTAATCATTGGGAACATTATTTTGTGTTGTTTTTTGCTGTGGGTGCCACATCAGCAGTGGGGATGACCAGAAGAAGAAGAATGATAATCATTGAACCTAATCTGGATCCCATGAGAAATTGAAATCCAGATTAGACTCTACTGTATGTATAAGGTAATACAGTATATTATAACTTGCTGGAATCTCAGTATCATACTTTAAAAAATTTTTTCATATATAATCAATCTATCCGAAAATCCAATTTTCGGACAGATTAATCATTGAAAATCCAAATTTCAATATCAGTGAAAATCTGACTGTAAACTAATAGTCACTATTGATTCATAACATTGTTTTACATAGTTCTAAAAAAAAGCACTTACATAGTATGCAATTCAGATTTCATATTATGACATACTGCTTTTTCTTCTTTATGCTATTATATATCTAAGAGCACTTTAATTTTATTACCATAAATAACATTTTAGTTCTAACAGTTGTTTTTTTTTATTTAAAAAAACATAAATTTTTAAATATATCAAGAATATCACAGTGTATCTCAGCAATGAGTGCTTTGCTTTTGAATTATCTTGACATTTTCAAAAGTTAGCATCTCAGTTAAAATATGTTCCATTCTCCATATTAGGGCAGAATTATATGCTTGAATGATGATATTTTATCATTTTTGCTGCTGATGATTTCTATGTAAGCTGAAAACATTTTAAAGAATAAACAATTTTGTGTGTTTAAGAGTGTGTATTTTAATAGATCATATTTTATCTCAAAATTTAACATTTTTTAGATAAAATATGAATAATGTTAATAAAAATTTCATATTTAGAGTGTCTTATTACTAAAGACTATCAGTATTTGCAAATTTTTGTTAGAAGTTTTATATGGTAGCTGCTGTTTCTGTGAAAAACAATGCAAAATAAAAACTTGTAATAACTAGTGGCTATTTTGGAAAGGCAATTGTTAAGACAACTTTTATTATATGACTTGTATAAGTTAATATTTCCTTGTATTATATCCACAGTGGTCAAATTGTGGTTATTTGGTACCTTCAGTGTGGCTGCATACCATGAAAGTCAATAGTTAATGGAGCAAATACCTATATAATTTAAAAAAAAATAATATATTTGTGATTTGTTCATTTATTGTAAAAAAATAGTATGTATTTTATGAAATAAATGCACATGAAATATATAATATACAATTTTTGAAACCATTATTAAAATTACACCTGAAAAAAACTGATGCAGTTCTTATTGACTCAGAAAGAAACTGATTGTGGCTCTCAAATATTTTAGATTCTCCTATGTGGCTTATGTGTGTAGACATGAAGTTTGACATCTCTGTATTATACCAATTTATATGATTTATGTATTTGTTTTAATGTAAAATTTATATTTACATTATATTTAATGTATGAATTTATATTTGAAAATTTAATTTGCAGTTTGAGTGTACCAGAACAAACTCCATTTACAGCAGTTTTGAAATTTGCAGCTGAAGAGGTATGATTTTTATTAAATTGAACAAATATTCTTTAAATATTATATCAGCTTTAGTTTTTATTATATTAAAATAAAGAAAATAATTTCAGTTTAAAGTTCCTCCAGCAACAAGTGCTATTATAACAGATGATGGTGTTGGAATAAATCCATCTCAAACAGCAGGTAACAAAGTTATTACTAATAATCTATTAAAATGCTAAATAACATTGATGATGACATTCACTTTAAATTAGGCTTTGATATTGTGAATTATTTTATATTAACTTTTTTACTTAAATCATGTCAAGATAATACTTAGATGTTGATTCATATTATGAAATTCTTTGAGAAATCCAGGTTTGAAATGATTGCTTCTAATATTGCATTTATAATTTTGTTAAATATCAACACAATACAGGTAGCACTTGGTTTACGCCGTCTCAATTTACGCCGATTCACAATAACGCCGCTGCGCAACTCGCTGTTTTGCCGTGTAATTCCCCAATTCTCCCTATGCTAGACTGATTTTCGTTTCAGTGTTGACATATTTACTGAGCCATGTCATCGTGTATTCGTTAAAACAAAGATTTTTATTGAATATATTTATTTTTTCTGTTTAATATTGTTGGGTATGTATACACTTACATTAAATTAATATTTCCGAAAAATGTAAGAGATCCGAAACTTCGAATTTCATGTATTTTTCTTAAGATTTTTTAATAAGAACATTTCACTTTATTTTATCATGAAATACATTTTAAAAATTAAATTTATAATGCAATGTATTTTGTATTATATTGTATTAATAAGGAAAATTATTTGCTTATTTTTCACTTATGTAGAACCTAACCCTATATCTCATTGTAAATATGGGTTCATTTTACGCCAATTTGATTTGCACCGGGTTTTGTAGGAACAGAACTACGACGTACCAAGGGCTACCTGTATGCAACTTTATTATTTAAAATCTAAAAAAGATATTTAGATTTTTTAGATCTTATGGATTACAATACAGAACATTGTTCAGTATCAATATAGGGATGCCTCTATGTTGGTGTTTTTTTATTAAGGTCCTTTTTAAAGAGTTGTAGAGAGTCCAATTTTTATTTTATGACATTAAGTATTACTAGATAGGCACTATGCTAATGTAAAAGCAACAAGTAATTTACCTGCATTACTCCTACAAGTTTTACAGAATTACATAGTTAAAACAAATAATATGGATTATGATTTAGAATATTGTTCAGCATTGATTTGTACATATCCTTATATCATACTTTTCATCAGATCTTTTACTTTAAAGGGAATTTTAAATTGAATTTATAAGTAAGTTAAATCTGTTTTATATGTATCATTATAATCATTACATATTACATATCACAAATGAAAATCATGTATATTTAATTATTAATTAATACTTATATTAATACACAATGAAATTATACTTATGTAGAAAATTTCCGTGTTTGATCAACCGGTAGGCTGATCAAACATGTGAAAGACCGGCTCACAATGTCAATGTTATCCTCTACACTTGTATGGCCGTTTCTGAACAGTTCACACCAATTATATACATTTTTGATGATTTTTACTGTTAAGATATCCTATTTATCATAACCTAACTACTATATGTTTAACTAAACATTATATAATAATACTAAATATTATTTAAAATGACACAAAACTAATAATATTTTCAGATTATTAAATTTGTTGCAATTTTAAATCGAATTTTCATTCATATTAATATTTATCATGGCAATGGACAGTCTGGGGAGCATCCATAAACTATATTACACTATTTAAAATGCTTTTTGAATCTCTTTCTCCTTTGCAATTTTTTTGTCAGATTAAGCTTAAACCTTTGACTACATATTACAAATTTAAAGATCTTTCCCTATTTTTTTTATTTTGATTTTATATAAAAATAAATACATAAACTAGTAGAAAACAAATTATGCTGATATTTTATTTTACAGATAATGTATTCTTTAATTTCTAAATAAATCTTCAAACAACTATTTATATAAATGTCTTAGAACCAAATAAAATATGCCTTATATAACAGGTGTGGCCAAGCTACTGCTTGCAGAATGCATTCTTTTGTATGCCCCAAGGTAATTTTTATAGCATTAACAACTGAAAATCAAATTATTTCCCAGGCAGACCATGAAACAATTTGGGCTGATTAGGCTTATTTTATAACAAATGTATTTCAAAATATGTTATATTAGAGTTTTTATTTTTTAAACAATTGAGCATAAGCATATTATATTTTATAAAAAAAAATCTGAGTAAAAAATTTTTATATAGAGATTTTTAAATTATTAATAATTTTTACAGTGTTATGTCAAAATTTGTATGATTCCTTTCCCCTAGAATCAATTATTATTATAAATCCAATATACTTTTCCCCTAACAGCATAATATTGTTTATGGATGTTTAAGTTGATCATTTCCTATTCAAGACAATCTGGGACAGAAAAAAATTCAATTGGAAGTTTAATTTTACCATGTTTTATTGTTGCATTTATATATTACCTACTTATCATATTTGTTTTATTAAATTGATCAGAATCCATTGACTGCTCTTTTGCTGACAATATCACAAGTAAAATTAAAAGCACTTTGAGCAGTAGC
>WUQG02003934.1:0-12204 GCA_011317285.2 Androctonus mauritanicus | reverse complement strand
TACTCCAAAACGTCGGATGCACTATGTATAAAGCTCTAAGATTTTTTTTATATTTATAATCAAGACAGTTATAAACTTCTCTAATGAAACTGAGTGAAGGATGATGTTCTCTCCCAGTAAGAGAATGGAAATAAACAACAACATAATCTTGTTGCACAATTGGATCCAATGTATGTATGAGATATAATACTGCCTATAAAAAAAAATGTTAATTTAATTAAATATTTAAAACAAAACACTGAAATATGATTATTTAAAATAATAAAACTTTTTTGTTAAACCTTAGCATTATAAAAAGAGCAAATTATAATTTGCATTTCCTACAAATAAAAAAAATAAAAACACTAATAACCATACTCATCATTACAGATTAGAATTAGAATTAACATTTGCATTCATCATCTCAAGTAACCAAGAAAAATAAGATTCTTACTTTAGGATCATGATGAATTAGCAATAAAACTTCAAGTTAGTGTATGCACTGATTGGGTGAGTGCTATCAAAATGACAACTACCAGAAATGATCAGGAAAAAATAGAAGAAAATCTGAAAAATTTAGAATTTTTATAGCATGTTGATCATCAAATTAGATGGAACATTGCTAAAGGAAGAAACAATATTGAAGTTCTTAATGATTATCAATTTTGCTGATATCATTTATAAAACATTAATCCAAGCAACATTTAATATTCAGCAATGTTTGAGCAATTGAGATGTGCAAATATTAGTCTAACCAATGTTTGACATAACAGCACATGAAGCCTTATTTATCAATAAACCAACTGGCTTAATTTTAACTAGTAACCCTACTTTCATATCTTGGCCAACAGATGACCCTTATAAAAAGTTTAGTATTCTCCTATTTTGACTACATAATTTTTTGTAAGAGCTATATTGCCTCAGATCAATGGTTGAAAGTGGGATTTTTGGGGAATGACTGAGGGCCAAATATCTAAATACACATCCTCTGATACACACTCCTCTATGACACAAAGACATCATTACATGTCATTGCTACTCGGACAAATTGCTGCAGAGACTGTTTTGAGCTTTGTTTACATAAATCATCATAAATATGGCTCTGTCAAACATGGCACTTCTAGAACAATAAAACTATTTAAAATTTAAATAAAGTGGATGATTTCTGTATAATTTATTGATGTATATATTATCTTAGATATTATATGCCTGTTAAGTATTATTTCATCATTATTTGATGATTTTGTTTTGAAGTATAAAATTAGTAGAAGTCACACAATTTATCCACTTGATTTATTGACTTAAAAGATGTCATAAGACCAAAAGAGAGGGAAAAAAATTAATATATCCTTATGAAATTTTTTAACAATTTTGCCAATTTCATTATATTCCAAGTTTTATAAACACTTTATTCTCATAGTTTTTGATAGAAAAACAAGCAATAACTTTTGGCAATTTTTTTGATCCTATATAAAGTGTAATCTGATAAATTGGATGAAAATATTCCAAAATTATGCATACTGAAGATTCTAATGATATATAATACTTGTGCTATAATAAAAAATATTCTTCTAATACAACTTATAAATTTACGAAAAATTAGCACTAATTAAGGATGCAATAGAAATTCATAATAAAGCAGTTAAAAGATTAATGAGCAGACAGCAAGGTAGTATGATCTTCCAAGCATCACTTTTCTTCAGAAAATGGGTTAAGGATTAAGAAATATGGAATATAAATAAGGAGAGCCCAGCATCAGTTTATTGTATCAAGGTTTACAAGGAAAAATATTTGTGATCATATTCATTCACTGAAAAAAATAAAACCCAAATCTAACAATTTGCTCATGTGCTATTTTAAAAGGGAAAAAAAATAAGAAAAAAGGAAAGTTTATTCAAATGATTTTTTATCTACATATAGTGTCAAACTACATATTTCAAATTTTTAATAATGTAAGAGAATTTTAATATATTTTCAAATTTTTGTTACATTTTGTACTTTACTATATATATATAACAATTTACTACAAGGGTAAATGAAATCAATGTTATTTAAAAATATTGTGGATAAAAAAAATACTTTTTCTGGATATATTTTTGTCCTAATCATCATAGAGACATTAAAAAAGATATTAAATTTTATTAATATCAGCAATAAAAATATGTAAAATTTTTGATATAATACATATAATATTGTCTTAACTAATAAAATAATGAAAATAAACTATTCAAATAATTAAAACAATATAATTACTAAAATCATTTTTGATGTGAAAATATTTAATTTTTTTCTAATAATATTTTTAACTGATAAGAATAAGTTTATTTTTAAATGAAATAATAGAAATGTGTTCATAAATTAGTAACAATCATATTATAAAAAACAAAATAATGTTATAACATTACATTTTATGTAAATGTTAAAATTCTTAAACTCATGCCACAGCAATCATCACATTGAAAACAGCCTAAACATTAAAAAATTAAATCCATTATTCTCTAATTATAACTTTTAGACAATATTGTTTCTCTTTAATTACCATGTTTACATACAAATTGGATTGCATTATTCTGACTTCATATTTCTACAAATTTTTCTATTATAGTAACAAAAATTTAAGTACAATATATATTTCAATTTGTGACAAATCTGTAGAAAACAAAATTATGCAATTTTTTTTTATATGGAAGTTATAGATTCTTAATTGTTTACCTTTTCTAAATCAATTTGGCAAGCTTTAAATCTTTGACCAATGAAGACAATGACAGGTCTACCAAATTTATCCTCTCCACTTTGATATAAACATTTCAAATTTGCAATTGATCGCAAGTCTTCAAATCTAGCTTTCCTCAAAAGTCTTTCATACCTATATATAATAATATTGATAACTTAAACTGAAAATTGAATAATTTAATGAGTGATTCTAAAATTCAATTGATTTACTTGTTTTTCTTTTGTACTTCCCAAGTTAATGTATCAGAAGTTAAACTATTTCGATGCTGACTCCCTCGACGTTTATCCAAATCTCCATGCATTTTTGCAAAAGCTGTACGACCAACTGACACAGAACTGTCAAGCTGAGCAGCTAAATCAACGCTTTCTTCTAAATCTAAAATAGTAAATAATAATAGCAGTAATAGTAACTAACTTAATATTTTACATATTTAAATTAAATATCTTTAAGATATATTATCCTTGCCTGTGTTGCTTGATATTGGCTTATCCACAATGCGTATCTGGCGCTCAGGAATATAAGGTTCACCATTTTTCCCGCCAATATCTGGAGGTAGATAATAAAGTCCATATTCTTCTTCCTGTTTATTTCTTGGAAAATAAAGTGGCAATAATAATTCATATATTCCTATATCTACACCTTCAACTGTAAACACAATAATGTCAATACTATCTTCATAATTTTCTAAAAATCTTCTTACAGTTCCTGAAATCACACCACAAAATATATCAAATGTTTATAATTTTAAAGAAATCATTACTATATAAAAAAAAATTGTCAATCAAAAAGTCATAATTTCACTTTTAGAAAAAAATAGAATAAACAAATTATGGTAGATCCTGACTAATGTAATTTCATATATATATGGATGCATAAATACTTTTTGTTGATTTTAACAAAATGTCAATGAAAAATTCATTAAATAATTTACTTTTTCACAAAAATAATATCTATGGCCTTAAATTTACTTATGTTTAAAATATGCTTATAAATTTCATTTAGTTATTGTTTTCTAATGCACTCATTCATTTATCAAATTTAAGTATTGTTGGATTTATGCAGAAATTTTTTGAGTGAATTAATCATGCAAGTCAAGGACCCACTGTATATAGATATTATTAACATATCTTGTGCTATATTATTAATTTAGAAATAATCAATTATGAAATATAATTTTTAATGTTAAAATATAATTTTTAATGTTATGTTAAAAAAAAAGAAAAGCATATTATTTTAAATGGACTATGGTTATTATTATACTATCTTGGCAATGGTAACAAAACCATATCATAAGTGAGAAAATGAAAATTAGATGCAGAATAACTGTTAATTATGCAAAATTTTCATTGTTTTGTTAAAATAAATCTTTCAAATGTAAGAAACTATTTTTGAGCAAAATGTCTATTTTCTAACACAAAAAAATCATTTTTAAGTAGTATGATACCTCAAAATTATCAAAATTATATAAATAAAAAAGTGCCATCTTTCATTCAGTTGTAAATTTTTTTCAAATTCAAAACAAACATGCCTTCAATTTTATCTATAAATAGACCAGGCAACTATTATCAGAGATGGTCTAAAGTTGTGTGCATATGGGTTACATGAACAAGGACAATAAAATCTGACAGCAGGAAATGTGAAATATAATTCTTAAACTATGAAGGATTCTAAATTGCATATTATATAAAATTTTACATAATTTTATATAATATGCAATTTAGAATTCTATATATTCTAAAATTCTATAATTTAGAACTCTTCATATCCTAATTTTTATATTCTCTGATATGTTTACTTGTTTTTATCTTTTCATCTAAGAAAATATATTTTTTTACTAATTTTTTTAAATCTTATGAATTGAAAATTCTCTGTCTTAACAATTAATGATAACAAAGTAATTTGTCCTTTTTTTTAAAGAGAAAGGTTGAAAGTTTAGTAATCACTATATATTGCAATACTGGGGTCAGAATTTGTGAGGTGCATGTATGTCATTTCTGGTTATAGCATAATACTCATTTCTTTGTTTATTATTTTATCTTTTAATATTTACTTCATAATTGTATTATTATATGTTAAGCCATTTCAATCAGTTTTTTTGAGAAATTGTTTCAAAATTTTTTAGTATGTATAAAATAAAAAGATAGCTGCACACTGGAACTGCTTTATTATTATTTTAAACTTAATAAACAGCTTAAATAAAAATATAAAATTAGATGAAGAATTTATTGAAGTAGCTAAGAATGAAGAAACTTATCAAAAGTTTTCCTTTGCAAATATGATTAAAAACTGAATTGTTTATTTATACACATGGCAAAGCAACACAAAATGATAAACTACTTTTAGAAACGACTAATTATAAAAAAATATTTTTAGCAGTGGTGAAGCACAGAATTTCAAATGACAAGATTTTTTTTCCTCAGCTCTTTTTCATGCATTGTAAAATTTTATGAGTCATCAGGATAATTTAGAAATTTAGGAAGATTCTAATTTTTTCAGAATTTTTAAAAAATTCTTTAATATCAAAGTTTTTATTTTTTTTGCATGCAGGAGAAGAATTCTGTGCTTTCCCACTCCCAGGATTATACTACTATGGTATTTTTATCTATTTAATATTTTTTCAATAGATATTCAAACTTCAGAGCTTCCTAGTGATGGGAAAAATGTTGAATTTTGATATTTATAATTTTTACTGCTGGTGTTTGAAAAAACGTTTTTGTCAGTATGATCATTTTTGTGAAGAAACAGGATTGATACTTATGATGCGAACTGATTTGTATAATATTCTAATATTTTGATATTAGAATGGGTGAAACAAATTTGAAAATTTTTCATTGACTAATCCTTTATTATTATGCCGTATTTATAAATATATACTGTTAAATATTCAATAATTTCAAATGAAAACTTTGAATCATAAACAACTAATTTTTAATTTTTATAGTTATCAATACATAGTTAACAATTTTAGATAAAAAACAAGCTCATAAAATAGAGCAGAAGATAAAGCTAGATCAAATAACATAGGAAATGAATGAATATAAACAAAATTGATTATATTTTGTTAATTATTAAAAATAGTATTTATACCAAAATATTTTGTTTTAAAAAATTGTAAATAACTAATAAAAAGATTAAATACAACTGCAGTACTACTGCACTATATTACTACATTAAAACTAAACTACAATGTATACAATGGAAAGATCAGAAAGTATACATACAAAAATGATATGACCAGTGTGTGTTAATAAATGCAGCTATTGAAGTTATTTGAACTGAATAAAGAAGACATACACCTGAAACTTAATTACCTAACTGCCATTAAAGATTAATATGGTCAATTCTCCAATCCCTTTCACTTATCTAAGCATCAACATAATATTAACTTTAAAACAGATTGAAAGAAAAAGGTTGGAATATTTCTTTTGTACACTGCACGATCCCCTTCTCTTTATTATTGCATTCCTGATCAACTGTGAGGATTATGCAAAATATGTAAATTCAAAACCATGAACACACGAAACATACGAAATTCTGCCATCAGGAAATGGCCAAAAATGTTAATGTAATTATGAAACAAATAGAGAATACCTTTGCTTTGTCTTGACTAAATGTGAAGAATAATAACCATAGCACTATAAGCAAAGACAGTTTTTATTTTGGCATAACGTTTTCGGACTGTACATTTAGTCCCTCCTCAGTGCCAACTTTCAGCTTAGAATTAGAACAATAGAATCACTGATTCAGTGATTCTACTGTTTTTATGCCAAATAAAAACTGTCTTTGCTTATAGTGCTATGGATATTATTCTTCGCATTTAGTTAATGTAATTATTGAAATAATGTCAGTTTTAAAATAGGTCACATGAATAAGCAGTGCAAAGATCCAGAATAGAAGAACTGACCCGAAAACATATATAATGAATAAAAATAATATATTTATTTAATTACCAAGAAAACAAAAATACAATATTAACTAACACCAGATTTAAACAAACAGTTGTTTATTAAACTAATAGAATAATGAAACCCAACAAGATTTTCTTGAACAGAAGACAGAGTTAATGAATTGAGAGAGAAAGAAGCCATATACTCTTCTTTTCCTTCTATTATTTTTTACTTCCTTTTCTTTGTAAATTTTCCATATTAAATCTTCAAACATTCTTTCTTAATTAATATTTTCTTAAATATATTATTATTAGGAATATCATTCTCATTCCTTAGTCTTCATTGGACAATTCCCAACAGAATAGGTATTGTCTCTCTTTCCTACATTTTCATAACTGTTTTGGAATTCAAAGTTTTAATTGTTTCTTCACCAACTCCTACTAGTCAGCCAGCAACAAATCCTTGCCTCATGAATTCCTTGAACAAGGAATCATCTGTACTTATCCAGAGAGAGATGGAATTTTAACACTTCCTTTCTCATGTGGAAACAAAAGAAGTTTATTACAAAATATGAATGTAATTGTTGTTTTTGAGATGTCTATTTTCCTTTTCTCTCCCATATATTAACAAATTTTATATAAAGTTTGTCTACCAATTCTAATACTTATAAAATATTGTAGAATACAGCTATCTAGCAAAGCTATAATATGGCAGCTGTACGTAACATCAGTAAGAACACAAAAGATGTTTAAAACAACAATTATTTTTACTTCAAATAAAATTCAAAAACTTTTCACTTCTTTTCATAAGAAATTAAATCATAACAGCAGTACAAGTTCAAGCAAAAGATTGATATATTTACTATTTTCCTGAAGATCTTTCAACTTAAAGTCATCTTCAAACATCTAGCAAAAAGAATTACAAAAATCAATTTTTGTAATTTTTTGCTAGGTGTTACTGAAGATGGCTTTTATAAATTGAAAGATTTTCAGCAAAATAATAAATATATCAATCTTTTGCTTGAACTTGTACTGCTGTTATGATTTAATTTCTTACAATTATTATTTGTTTTTGAGAGTTTTATCGAGATCTCATTGATCTCACATCACTTCTTTAGTTAAGAAATAATTACACACAATAATTATTTCTTACATTACATAAAACAGACCAACTTCTAAGACAAAATTAATATTTCAATCATTTAGAAGTTTCCATGACTTCTTTGGACCTTACATTTGTTTCTTCCAATTAGATAATGAAAAGTTTGCTTTGACATCAACTATAAACCCATTCAGATTTCATAGTAGTCATAAAAAGTGAAAAACATGAAATATACTAACAAATTGTATTTTTTTTTTAACATAGTAAAGAAAAAGCATTTTATTACAATAAAATATAAAAGCAAAATTACATCCAGCATATATTATACTGCATGGTATCGATCATTTTTGATTGTACTGCATTATCAATTTCAGAATGATGGAAACTTTGTTGCCATATCAGTATATTAGATGGGGAAACAGTATATTATAGTAAGGATTAGTAGTAAAATTGATTGTATGTTATAGTAAAAATACATTAAATGAATGTGCATTAAGTGTGGCATATCTGTAAATGGCAAAATGTGATTCCTGTTCAGTTCTTCATAAACTTACACAAAGTTTATAAATTCATGAGGTCTGGACCCATCATGTTGAATACCATATTTTAATCTTTCAGTAGACCCCACCATGGGTGTTGGCCAGCCTGTGATGCACTCTAAAAGTGGTCAACAATGAAAGTATACTGTGATTCAGCAGCTTAATTCACACTAACTTAATATGTAAATTCATTACTGTTGTCTAAAATTAAGTTTTTATTTCCTATTATTAATAACTAGCTAAGATGCAGCATGTTCCAATATGATGGAGTAAGAGTTATCAGATAAATTATGTTCTTGAAATTCTGAAGTAATGCTAGCATATATATACATACTAGCATTGCTAGTATAGGCTATCCCCAACTTACAATATGATGTTTTGATCTTAGATACCCTCTTTACAATATCCCAAAGTTGGCTATTTTCATAGCATATTGGCTAGAAATAATTTTTGTTTTATTAAAAATATAATAAAGCAATCTCTTACCATATTGAAAATCTAAATTCAATTCCAGATGATTTTATACTTTGGAGTTCAGATTCAATTCTGGATTATTTTATAACTTTGAGATTGAGGACCCATGATCAAAATTAGGCAATTATATCATCTTAAAGGATTCATTATTCATTGTCTATTAGTGTTATTAAAATTATTAACATTATAGGTCATTTTCAACTTATGATGGGATTATCAAGATATTACCTTATTGTAAGTCGAGGGTATAAAACGAATGCTGCATTTTATATATTAACTACATAATTCCAAATTCTTGTCAAAAAATGATTATATGTATTATCTTTCCTCTCTCAGTGTTTCTTGGTGAGATTATGAAGAGAAAATTTATATAATTTTCTCATCTTGATTTCTATTGAAAGATACAGTCACCAGTTGTCAAAGAAATTTAGAAAATTTTCTGCTATTTCAAATTTTCATAATAGCATTAGTCAAAATCAAACTATACAATGAAAATTTTGCATCTCAACCAATGAGAATAGACAGTTCATAGGCACATATACCAATCATTTGAAGTGCAAACCCAGTAATTCTGAAGAAAAAATAATTTCAGAAATATAGATATATTTTTGCTTTAAAAGATTAATTGTTTCTAAAAAATTGCTATATTAATTCTGCATGAAGAAATGATGCCCATATTTCAATTATTTTTCATTGAAATCTTTTGAAATTTTTAAAATTTATTATACTTTTGTTCTCTTTATAGTAATGTAAAGATTGTTTTTCAAATTTAAATTTTTGAAAAGTTTTCATTCTGTACATAAGATCTCTAAAAACAATTTTTTATATTATGATTTAGCTATTTAATGAAATGTTGATATTTTTGGATAGCAATTTTATTTTTTTCTAATTAAAACATATGAAGAAAATCAGACCATACTTTCAAAAAATCAATAAAAACTAATTATTATGCATATTTTGATTAATGAATATTAAGTTATGTAATGTAATTAATTTAAAAAATTTATATAAATTTATTGAAATATTGTAATTATAATTAATAATTTATTGGCTTGTTTATCCTTCATTTCAATTATTTGAATTTTTTATAAATTCTCAAATTTATATAAAAAAAAAAAAATCTAACTACGGTATATTTGAAAATAGTCTCTTCTCATACATAAATAGATCAGAGATTATTAATAGTAGGGTATTTCAATGTTCACCACAAGCTACCAAATCCTGTGATGGATTGTCGTCTTTCTAGATTTTATGCAGCTTTCCGTCCTTTTGGATACTAAGAACCATTTCACATTGGGATACTGGTCACTGATAACAACACCAATGACTGATCTTAGAGATACACTGGTTTAAATCAGAGCATTCACAGTGGGACACTATAGTCTCTAGATTAGTCACAATTATGCAAAAGGATCTGAGTACTACTACATATGAAAGACATGATAATTGTGTCCAGGCTAATCATTGATTGGGATACAATTGTTTTAATAGAAGCATTCACACTGGGATACTGATGATGATCATATTGCAATTTTGCCAATTAATTCAAAATTGGAATCTTTTGATTCCAATCAAGAGATTAACACTGAAGATTCTATAAATGAAATAGAAAATTACCAAAACTTTTGTGCTGTTGTTTAGAACTTTTAGTATTGAAGTTAAGCAGTATTGGTTCTTTGTTCGTAAAGTTAAATGAAATAGAAAATATCTTACCATTTGGAATACCAAAAACAATGAATATAGCAACAAAGTAGTGAAACAAAAGGTTTGTGAAGAAATTATAGTAATTCCCTTCCTTTTCTTTCTATTTAGAAGCAGTAATAATAAAAGTTTCTCATCAGTCAAGTATATTTCTAATTTTGATAAGTCTATATAATAAATTGGCAATATTAGCAAGTAACCAGTGATCCACACAAGTGTTCACTACAAACTATATGGCCATCAACGGTGACCATTGCTAGTGTCTCAGTCGTTACAGACTGAGACACTAGCAATGTCCCATTCTAAGAGCTGATGTTTTCTAAGCCCCATTCTAAGAGTGATGTTTTCTAAGAGCTTGCCCCAAGCAGCAAGCTCTTAGAAAACATCACTCAGTTGTTGTACTTGTGGTGGAGTCTACTATGAGATGAAAAGAAAAATATAGACATTGGTAATCCTTACTATAAAATTACTGATATGGAGCAAGTGCACTTGAATTTTCATGGAACATTTGTTGCAGGTTTGAAGAACATCAACACATAACAGAATATCAGTTGAGAATCAGTGCTCTACAGACTGGCTTTTTCATTGTTTGCATTTTGGTAAGATTGTCATTTTTTCTCTTTCTCATTTTATATATAAAAGTTTCTAAAATATATAATTTACATAGAGATGATAGATATAAAATAGTTATTAATATACAGATACAGGCACTTCTCAAATTATAATATGCATACAAGTTTTGTTCCTAACTCCAAAACCATTATTACATGACATGCAGATGCACTGAAACTAGTCTTATACTGTATTCTATAATACATTTCCATAATTGGGCCAATTATAAATTTCTCACCTTAGAGATTTGAATAAAAAGTTCCAATTGAAAAATGCAGGTTTGTGCATTATGCACAAACCTGTATTTCTGCCATTTTGAAATACTATCATACTATGTTAAATAACTATGTAGTTTTACATTATATTTGTTGCTAGAGCATTTTACTAATCATAATATTAAAATTCTTCAAGTTTTTGAAATTTTGCAAAATCTGAAAACAAAATTACATGTTCTTAAGTACAAATGTTCATAACTAAAGGAGCACTTGCATTTATTAAAAAACTAAAAGAAAAAATAAATATTAAAAAATAATGTGTGTATTATTCTAAAATAATGATTCTCAAAGCATGTATGTATATCCCTGGAATATGCAAAAAAGTCTAATAAGGAGAGGTCCTCAAGTGGAATCCACCAATTTTGACGAAACTTAATAGGGTTGTAGAGTATGTCTTCCTGAATAGTGATAACCTCTTTTGCCGGCAGACGGTCAACCGTTTTCGAGATATTGTGGGTCAAAGTTTTAGGTGAATGGTTAACTACAGTTTGGAATCAACATATTAAACGATCTGTAGTAGCCTTGTGGATATGAGTGTTGTTACGGTGGTGCAGTGTGGGTTCGAATCTTGCTCCCGGTATAGATTTTTTTTCTTTCATTTTTTTTAAATTTATTTATAGGATATTTTATTATAACAAGAATAACTGAAAAATTGACTTTTTTATTGTTTTTTTTTTTGTCATTTTTAACAGATAGTATCAAAACCTAATAAATATTAGTGAATCTCTATTTCCTTTAAAGAACAAAATCTTTTATTATTTATTCTTATAATTTGTTATAATTTTATTAACTAATGAATTATACCAATTATATCTAACAGAAAAGTATATATTTATCAGAACTTAAATAAGTATAAATTTTTAAATGAAAATTGCTACATAAATTTATTTTAATCATTCCAA
>WUQG02003923.1:0-12205 GCA_011317285.2 Androctonus mauritanicus | reverse complement strand
ATTCTTTTACAACTTAACAGATCCACCACATCCTTCCATGAACAAGAAAGGATAAAATAAAACCATAACGCAAAAAAAACGAGCAAAAATAAGACACCTTGCCGCAGGCTCGAACGAGGCGTGTGCCGCGCACACGGCAAAAAAAATTTAAAGATACACACAAAATCGTCGATTACATTACACATCGGAAGATGAGCCACGATCTTTTTTCTTCCGAAACTTCTTATACGCGATTTTTTATTCATTCAATATATATAGCTATATCGAGGCTAAAATCTCTTTTCGTTGCCGGACAGATTGGCCAAACCGAGACCAGACTGCAAGCATAAATGATTATTGGATTTTTTGAGGTCATTGTCTCGCTTATTCCCTTATATTGTGTTTGGTTCCGTTTCGGTACAATTTCGGAAGGGAGAGAAGAAGCCTATGAAATATTTGCATTTTAATCGTCGCAAAGATTTTTATCCGAATTTCGATTCCTTTTTTTCATGGTGAATAAAAATGGGAATTCCACATCAAAATTCTTTTTAGAAAGATTTTGTATTATAATAGGTAAAAAAGCACTGATGTTTCTTTTTCAACGTAATCTATTTTTAATCATACCAGATAAAATTTACGGTTAATACTAAAGAGTTTCGGGAAATCATGGTTTTATCGCTTACCTCGATCGCGGGGCTAGTCGTGATTTGAAAAAGGTGTTGTCGCAGTAATTGATAAGAAGATTAGAAAGTTACGCTGAACAAACATAACATCCGGTTAAAATGAATGCTAGGTACGTGATTAACAAAGTCAAAGGTGCAAAAGAATTTTAGAATGGGTTGGGATTGCGTAATTGCTAGAATTAGGCCAAGTCTCCTTCAGGTTTGAAATAGTTTGAAAGATTTTTCGTACTATCTAGAACCATTATTTTACTTTTCAAAACTTTCAGACTCTTAATCACATGTAGTAAATGTTATATTGTCTTGATAATATTTCAGAATTCAAGGTAAAGATTACGATTAGTCTTGAAAATTTAGAACTGGTTTGTAATGCTGAATGCTGAGATAAATTTTGAAATTTTGTTTGCAGTCAATATTGTTGGGGGTTTTCATCAAGAATTTTGATAAAAGAAAGTGTCTGTTGAAAAAGATTTAAGATAAAGTGAAGTAGGAGTAATAAATAAAGAAAAAATTATATTGTTTCCAAATCATTTTAACTTGTTTTATATATTGTTTGTAATTCTATAAATATCATCATCATTGTAAATTCATAAATTTCTTATCACACTTGTCATAATTTATTATATAGTTATTATTGTAGGTTTAATTATCTTTTATTTCAAAACTTTCTTCTTAATTGGTAATGATTTTACTAATAATTATATTCATACAGCTTTCAGCTTCTATTTATTATACAAATCAAAAAACTTTTACATCCAAAATTGCTTTGCTTTCTCACTTCTCTTTAGTTGGTACACAGAAAATACTTTAAAAATTAAATAAGAATAGACATTTTAGAACAATACATTAAATGTTAAAATTAAGAATTCAAAATTCCAAAGAGCATACTTCTATGAATAAAAATTCATAAAAGTCTTTGTCTGTTGCCATAGTAATTGTTATTACATGACCTTTATTTATTTATATAAATCATGTAAAATACATGTAATTTTATTTGTAATTTAACTTTATTCTTCTACAAAATAAAGATGCAGTAAACAATAAAAAAGTTTTGTATGATCATTTACTGCATCATTATTTTGTATTTAAATACAGTGAGTATCTACAAACCAGTTTTTGTTCTCCTACTATTATATTACTTTAGATATAATAATAATTTAACCTATTTATTTAATTTTAGGTATAATAATAATTTAACCTATTTATTTAATTTGCATACATTGTTTATTTAAATAAATTGTGTAAAAATACATATAAATATTATGTAACAACAGTTACTATGGCAACGAGCAGAGACATATTTCTTTGAATAAAAATTCATTTAAAGAGAGTTTTGAAATTTTGAATTCTTAATTTTAACATTTAAATGTATTGCTCTAAAATATTTATATTCTTATTTAATTTTTAATATATTATTGTCTACCAACTGGTAAGAAAGCCAAAAAGCATTTCTGGATGTAAATTTTTTCTTTGTACAATAAATGTAAGTTGCTGAAGGTTTGTATATAATGTAATTATGAGTACTCACATAGCAGAGAATCATAGGAACAATATAAATAATGATTCTATTATTAGAAACTGTTTTAGATAATAATGCAAAGAAAAACAGATTGAATTTAACAATAACATTTTTTTGCCGAAATAGCTTGCAAAATTTTTTCAATAATTTACAGTTACTCCTCACTTAATGACAGAGTTCTGTTTTCATGACTTGGTCATAGAACAAATTGGTCTGTAATCAGGTAACTTGTTTATATATATTTAGAACAAATGCAATAGAAATCGTAAGCAATGCATAGAAATCGTAAGCAATGCATATGTACACAAAGCAAATTTTTTGTTAAAGAAAAGTTGTAAACTCAGACATAAATTCAAGCAGTCATTAAATAGGTAGGTTGTTAAGCGAGGAGTATCTGTATTTCAACACTGTTATTATTGTTGAACAAAAATACAATACTGCATAATAAGTGTTTATTAGTGGAAATAATTCTGTAGTTTATTTAAAATTATTCATTTGTCAAAACTATTTATAAAATCATTCAAATTATTCTTATTTGCTTTATATGGATTAACTGCTTTTTTTGAGTTTCAAGGTAAAACTATTGATAAAATTAATATAAGATGATGATTTCAGTATGTTTGAATGAAAGTCATCCAAAATTCAAATACATACAAGAAAATATGTAACATCTTATCTTATTCACATTCTTTAATTATTTATGGTTAGTTATTGCAGACCAGAAAATATAAAAAAAATTTTATATTGTAATATCAGTAATAAAGTTTATACTTTACTTCTCTAATAGTTCAGTCAAATAATATGAAATAAGAAAGCATTTATATTTTCTAATTTGTATCTATAATACATGAATAATATGAAACTAAAACTTTCTTTTAAACAAATAGTATTATAATCCAGTTACATTTTTTCTTTATGATAGAGAAAATATCTCATCATACAATTTGATAAGTACACTAACTCAATCATATTTGTTTCATCAGCTGGATTATAGTAGCAAATCAAATTGATGATAAATGATTTATATGATTTTGCATAATTATATAACAATTTATTTTTTATAATTACAAGTTTGTTATATTATGTACATTGTTAATAAATATTAAAAAAATGTATACAATAATGTTTAAAAAAATTGCATCAGTTGCATGTATTAAAATAAACTTGTAAAAATGGCAATATATTATATTGTCAGTTTCTTTTATGACATCTCTCCTGTTATAATAAACTCTTATATAGTGTAAACGTATGTCTATACTAGATGGGCACAAACAATAATTCAAGAGTGAATGAACAGATTTGATATAATGTAAATAGTGATAGAACATGAATGAAATCATTCATTCATGTTTAATTATATATGGAGGCAAGGTGATAAATGCACAAACCATCAAAAAAAATTTATGCTTAGGGATGAACAATCAGTTTAAAAGTTATTTTGCAACAAATGAAGGAACTGTTATTTCATCATTCTTTCTAGCCAGTAATTAAATATCACAGCTATTTTTGTTAATATTGTGGTTAATTTATTATGATGATGATGTTATTAAAGTTGATTTTTTTTTTAATTTTAATTAACTTAGAAGAATGAATAGTAATATGAAAAATATAATGTGCATAAAAATGAAATAAAGATTTTACAAAAACGTTTAGCATTAATTGGAAAATTCTTATTACCAATATGCAATATATGAAATAATGAGATCAGCCATTGTATCTTCTTTTTCCTAGATGCTTATTCATAATAATAAAATTATTTATGTTATAAGTTGTAATTAAATAGCCAATATTATATATAATGGTGAATTTGGTCATGAACAGTAGTAAAAAGCAATCAATGATGAATGAATTCCTTTGCAGATAGTATAAATGGTCTTTTTACAAATGCTTCTCTATTTGCCTGTACCTGAGTATAGGCAAATTGATGAGCATTCATTAGATTGTACTTTTTTGCTAAGGCTTGCTTAGTGTAAATGCACTTTTACATGCTATCAGTGATTTCATCAGCCAATAGATGACTATAAATAGAACAAATATGCACTGCATAGTTAGTATTGTGCTTTGAAATTGGTGTTATAGTGGTTAAATTTTTAAACTAGTACTGCATAAGAAAAGTGTAACTATTACTTTACATGCTGAAGGTTACTCAACACATAAAATAGCATCATTCCTTGATAATTATTGCCTGCATGCAAATAGTGCAATTTATTTTATAATTGTATCAAAAATGAAATATTTTAATAAAATAAGTTGTGGTACTGTAGTAGATTCCTAATTAACCAGGATAATTGAGAAATTAATTTCCTTGATAATCCACAAAATATTCAAAACTTGGAATTATGGATAATATGTGTTTAATATTAAAAAATAAATCAATTGCATACAAGCATAAATTTGAAAGCTCATGTATTTATTAAAAAAAGGAAACAAGAAATTTATTTTCAACAAGAATTTATTACAATATTTGAAATTTTAATTTGATTCTAATTTTGATCACCAATTATCTAAGATATAATAAAGAAACACATTTGGGGAATTTAAAAAGTTTTTCAGATATTACATTTAAGATGATAAATTTATCATTAATCATTAACATCATTTGGATTAATATGAAATCTAGATAATCCAACTCTAGATAATCAGGAATCTGCTATATAATTATACACTAAAAATTCCATCAAAAAATTTGCATCACCAACAAGAAAATCTGATTTTAATGAAAATTAGTAGAAATGTGTGTGTTGTACATATAGGTATATATGTTTCTACCGGGTTTTTTCATTAAGAGAGGCCTACTCAATTTTTGTTTCCAATTAAAAGTCCATGGGTCCTTTATTTGCAGACAAATAATAATGCACTTTCTCATAATCTGCACACTGTGAATGAAATTGAATCTGATGATCTGGCTGCTGGTGCTTGGAAGTAATGGAAGAATTAATGGAATTGGATGAAGAAGAAAACAACAATTCTTCTACTACTAACTCGTTACTATAAACTATATTACTATAAACTCTATAAACTTTTTGTTCTAATATAACAGATTCCAAATGAAAATTACTCATATAAATCATATATTCTTTTTTGCAATTTTTACTAGTCTTTTATATTTATAATTTTCATATATAATAATAATAATAATTTCAAATTTCAGACTGTTTCTATTGTTGTTATATGTAATATTTAAAATAAAAATGATCTTTTATTAATCAAATAAATATTATTTCAAAATCAATGTGTTTCTGTTAAGAAGCTCATGAGCTTCTATTTGTGAACAATATGAGAACCTTAAAAATGCATAAACCAAATACAAGTCCATGGGCTTCTTAACAGAAAAATCGGATACTAATTTCCATTAAAATCAGATTAACTATATAACTATATATATATAAATCATGATTATACTTATGGCCTCCTTTTGAGGCATTATATTGGGAAATTCTACATGGCATACACTATCAGTTAAATGATTGATGTCTTCCTGAATTATGCTTGACCATAATGTTTCAAGCTGGATATATAATTCCTGCAGATTTGCATCTCTCTGATGAAAATCATTAAGACATCTTCCCAGCATGTCCCAGACATTTTCAATTAGTGATAGATCTGGGAACAGGAAGACCAGGAAAGAATTTTCATCCAAAATTTCTCTCCATGGCATTGCATATACTCTAGCCACATGGGGTTAGGTATTATTTTGCTGAAAAATGGTGCCTTAATGAAGAGTAGTACAACTAATCTCAGGATCTCATTAACATACTTCAGAGCTGCAAGTGTACTCTGTATGAAAATAAGAAGTGTTCTGGAACCAAAATGAATTGCTCCCAAACACTGACTCCCTGGGTTGTGTCCACTGTGGCATTTAATAACACAAAATGGAGTCATTTTCTCCCATACACCTCCAAATCCATCTCCTGCAATCATTCCTCCCAATTGAAGTGTGATTTATCATTAAATGCTATTGAACGCCATTAATGATCCCAATATTGCCTAGCTGTATATCATCCAACTACAGGGCTTTATGATGATAAGTCAATGAAGACTTCAAAAGTGGTCTACAAGATGAGAAACCTGATTCATTTAATCTTCTTTTCACTGACTGTTTGATAATATTTGACCACTAGCAACACTGGCATCAGTTCTTATTTGTGGAATTGTGGCTCCTCTTGATGATATTGCCATTCTAACAATGTGTTTCATCTCTGATAGTTGTCAATCTTGATCTGCCAGAACCAGGTCTATGCACATGTTTGCTTTTCCTTGACCATCTGTTAAACAGTTCTCATCACAATTGGTTACATTTGATGAGAATTTCAGGACTTTATGCTCCACCTTGATGGAAGCTAATTATTTGATCTGTCAAAATTATGTAATTGAAATCTAGGATGACAGTTTTGGATGTTGATATTATAAACATTCTTTAGATCAAAACTGAATAGAAATTTAATAATTCTATTCAGTTTCAATAGGAATTCTTAACAAGAAAAAAATAACTTGGCTAGCAAGAGAATAAAGTTAATTTACATCCTCAAATTTACAAAATCATACTAATAACATGAATTTACATGTTGTTTATATGTAAAGTTTCATTAAAATTAATTTTTTTTTATATATTTTCTTTGGGGATGCAAGTTTCTTAATGAGTAAACTACTCATTAAAAAATTTGTATCAAATAGTTTATTTGATACAAATTTTTTTATTTACTACTACTGTTCACTCTGTTGAATAATAAACAATGACAGCTTTTGATAAAACAGTTCAAAAATAATATGATGCAAATTTTTTTGTTTGTTGTTGTATATAGAATATCAAATAGTAATAGTAGTAGGAATATACCTAGGCTCTGACTTCATGAGGAAGGAAATTGCTCTCTTGCATATATATGTGGACAAAAATATCTTTAAATAAAATACTCTCTAAAAAATTTTTTTTTCTATGTATCAATTGTTTTTATTGTATCTTTGTTAGTCTTATAATATAACAAGAAGAATATTGAGTTTGATTTGATAAAACTTTTAAATTAAAAATTATCAATCAAATTAATGTATAAGAATAAATTTATTCTCAAATATTTAAGATAATATTTGAGAATTATCAGATATTATGACCAAATGTTTTGTCTTTTTATTAATATTATTTAGTTTACATTTTAAAAACTAAAATTGGATTGGTAAAACCAAAACTAATTGACAATTTTAATATATAAAGTATAATTTCTTTAAAAAATATTTATATTGTTTGTAGTAAAATAAGAAACTTAATATCATATTATGCAAGAAAATGTAATAAGTTTTATATATAAATTTTTACATAAAAATTTTTAAATGGAAATTCTTCAGTCATATTCTCGTGCTCAGTACACTCCTAGTTATTTACATGCTAGGATTCGGATGGAAGAGAGAGTCCTGATTTAGTCATCTGGGACTGTGGAGTTTCCATGCACGCTAGACGATTGGCATCTGCAAATATAAAGGAAGTACGCTAGCATAGTTAAGACATTTTAGATTTAATTAGATTTTTGTATACAATATGCTTAGCATGTGGTTTATGTTGCTTAGTAACAAAATTGACATTCTCAAGGGTTTTTAGTTGAGAAAAATAGTTTTATTAATTTCAGTTATTTATTATTTCCCATTGAGAATATTTTATAAATGATCCAAGAAAACATTCTGCATTCATTTATAATACAAAAGTTACTTGTAGAAAATATGTTTGATATTTCGATTTGAACTATTAATTTTCAAATGATTGAATTTAACTAATAATAACTTTTTAAATGCAAGTTAAAACCTGACATGATCCAAAAGGAGATTGAACAGGTAATTTTTATATTATAATCATTGCTGTTGATTAAAAATAATAATAATGCAATTTGAAGAACTTATATTCATGCATTCTTTATTTAAATAACTATAAAAATTAGAGAAATTATTAGTTTGATACATAAGAACTCTTTAATTTATACAACTAAATTATCTATCTTATATATCTTGATTATATATTACAGATAATAAATAATAATAATATGTTCTAATATAATCTATAATAATATATTAGAAGAAAAGAATTTTCTTTACTACTTGTTTTAAAGAATGATTCATTTCACTAAAAATATTTTCTCTAATGTTGTCCTTTGAGTATCCATTCTATTTTTTAGATATCTAAAAATAAAAAAATTTATTTTTAGATATCTAAAAAATAATTTTTAAAATCTAATAATAACACAAAATTAAGAATTATTTAAGAAACATTTAAGATTTAAGAATTATTATTAGATATCCATATCTAATAATAATTCTTAAAATATAAATAAGAACACAATAAAATATGATACAAAATTGTTTTGCACATGATTTTATATCATTTTTTATTGCATTCTTATTTATATTTTTACTAAACATGAGTTACCTACAAGCCAGTTTAATAATTTCTCTAATATTTTAAGAATCAGTATAAATTTTTACTTATTTTAAAAATATTTCTGTAAAAAATTTTAAGTTATGATAAATAGTTCATTTGTTTAACTGATGTATAATAACTAAATGAATTTGATATGCAAATTTATATTCTATTTAAATTTACATTTTATTTTTATTAATATACATATTTGTCATGTTGTTTGCACTGAATACATGTTTAATCTAAATGAAACATTTATTTATCAATCTTATTTCATAACTGTTTTAAATAATTATAAAATAAATTTTTGGATTTAAAGTTTGCATTTTTTTTTCTTTAAAAATGCAAACTTTAAGTTCAAAAATTTATTTTATAGTCATTTATGATTTTAACTAAGTTTTTGTTCAGTATTTCAGTTTAACTTGCATTACAAGTTAGCATTTCTCAATTGGCTTTATTCATTCATTTTGCTCACTTCTATCAGTCATTTCTTAGATTAATCAAAATTTGAAGTACAGTGAAAAATTGAGATGATGAACATATATTAATTATTATCCTCTCTTAAATAGGAATTAATTTTAAATTCCAGTCAGGATTATCATAAAATTATTTAATTTTATGTACATATAATTGATATATGGAATGTCTAGAATAAATGTAGTGTACCTAACACTTATTTTAATATTCTGTAAAAAAAATTTTTCTAATGATGATTTGTGTCATTTGTGAATTGAATCTTTAGAATATCAGATCATGATATTTAAAATTTAAAAAATAATTTTTGTAATTTCAAAGTTTCTGTTTTGTCCTTGAGAAACTTGTTTCTGAATAAGTTTAATCTAAATTCATTAAAAAAATTTTCTCAGAATCTAATTTTTTATAGAGTTTCATTCTTAAGAAATATGTATCTCTATTTTGATAGTGCTATAAATAAAACTTATTTGCAGATAAACTATTTTACAGAATTACCATAGTTTCTTCTGATAACAAAATTCATTTTTAATGAATTCAAAGAAAACCTTTTTAATGAATTTAGATTAAACTAATAATAGGAAATAAATTTTTTATGGATTAAAAAAAAAACAACTTTCATATAGAAATTTTAAAGTTACAAATTCAATTTAAAGAATTAAATTCAGTTTAAATTTAATATAAATCAGTTATTAGAAAAACTTTTAAGCAAAGTAAAGGCCAGATGCAATTGTCTTGGAGATCCTACATATATTTTATTAAATCTTTTAATAACAGTTAACATTTATTTTTAAGTTATTATTTATTAAATTTAATGTAGCATTTTTTCCGATATATATTTATATGGAATGTTTCCAGTCCCTTTCACAGCAATAACTCTTCAGTACATTTATTCATATAACTGAAATAATTGGAATTTCCCTTTTTTTTCTGTTAATTCCTGTTAAAGACATTATTTTGAGAGGATAATCTTTTTATATAAATTATAGCTTAGATTAATAAAACTATTAATTATTTGTGTGTCTAGTATTCTTTCCTGTTCTATTATAAAATAATAATTTAGTAGAACATAGCTTTGAAATAAATTTACAATTAAAATAATATATAACTTTTTAATGATTCAATATAAATATTCATGTTAACAATTATTTTTAAGGTGATAAAAAATAAAACTTGAATGCTGCATAACTTTAAAATTATAATTAACAATTAAATTTTTCAATTTAATTACTTTATTTAAAATACTATATCCTTTCTAATTTTTGTTTACTAATAAACTTATTAAATTTATATTTATTTAAGTCATATAAATATTATTTTTAAATCTAAAATAAAAAATTATAGTAATAAATTTTATTTCAATTACTAAAATTGGTTTTCTAGGCTGAGCAAGAACTACGTATTGCCCAAGCAGAATTTGACAGGCAAGCAGAGATTACCAGGCTATTGCTTGAAGGAATCAGTAGTGCTCAAGTAGATAATTATTATATTTCTTTGGTCTTATAATAATACTGTATTTTTTAATCTTTTTTTAAATTTGAAGGCAAATCATTTACGCTGTTTAAATGACTTTGTTGAATCACAAGTAACATATTATGCACAATGCCATCAATACATGGTGGATTTACAACGAGAACTTTCAAGGTATTTTTCTTTAAAAATGATATTTATATGTAAATAAATAGCAGAAATATTTTTGAGAATTTTATGAAAATAGTTGTTTTATATTTGCAATTATTTCATAGATTAGTAAATAAGGAAATCTTTTACAAATAATAATACCTAATTATTACTTATATATATTGAATAAGAATTTTTTTATTATAGAATACAAAAATACACTTTTGGTATTGTATAAAATGTGTATTTCATATAAAGTAATTCCTATATTATGGAAGAATCTATTTACATATGTAAAAATTTCAGAAATTAATTTACAAAATTGAAAAATTGGTGATAAAAAAAAAATTGTGGTTGATTAAATAGATCACTTATATGACAAATGCAAATAGCATGACCATCTTCAATATTCTGAAATTGTTCAACATCAGTATCTTGCAAACACAAATTTTCCATTTTGGGGTAAAAATAATAATTTATTCTTTCAAATAATAATAATTAAATATTTTTATCTATTTTTTTATGGATGTTTTATGTTTTTAGTGTGCATGTGTGTTTGTTTGTTTGTTTTCAAAAAAATTAAGGCAAAAGTTTTTAACTTGTAAGAATTCAATACCAAATTGGGCAAGAAATTTTTGGAGTTTTAACCCATTTTGTAACATTTCTATATACAGTAGTTTTAATACAAGACAGAGGGAAATCCGCTGCGTCCAGTTGCTTCTAACTTCTCTTCCTTTCTCCCCGAATTCTTTCTGACCAAACCCTTCTCACTCTCCCTTCCTTATTTATTTTTCTAGTGTCCCCTGGAGTTAGCAGTTGAGGCACGAGCTGGTTCTTACACATTTAAAAAATTTAATTAATAATTTAAAATGAATTGATGATTATGTTTTGAAATATTTATTCAAATTATTTAAATGATTTCTGCATTCTCTAGACTTTATTGGAACAATAATTTTGGAGGAACAGAAATGGAATGTTGATTTAATTTTGATTATTTAAATATTTCTTTTTATATGATTGTTTTCAATTTTAGCAAAAATTAATAATGTTTTAATAATGATTAAGTCCTATGAGTGTTTCTTATAGCCTTTAAATTTTTTCAAATAACAATATAAACATTCCTTGATATTAGTTATAATTTGGTTCTAACAAGGGAAGGAAGGAAATTGTCTGATGCCAATTTGGACCAAACTTTGGGTGTATTTAGAACTGTATGAGTAATGATAATATGCAAAATATTACGTCTCCGTTTTTGATTGTTAAAAAAATATACAAGGTTTTATATAACCCATTCTTTTCAGATGTGTAATTAATTATTAGCAGTTAGAAACAAAATTATTTAAAACAAGCTAAACAACAAATATCTGATGACCTCCCCGATCAGCGGCATGGACCTTAGTCACAGCAATAAACGGGAGGAGGTTTCTAAAAATATCACATGCTTAAAACGACTGCTGTTGGCAATGGCGGCCGTTTCCTGCCAAATTATGGCGGCGGCTGAATTGCGTTTCCCACTCGAGTTTCACATTCATTATTAAG